>VZQC01008327.1:4651027-4701897 GCA_009823505.1 Rhizomys pruinosus | reverse complement strand
GGGAGGGAGGGAGGGAGGGAGGGAAAGGAAGGAAAAAGAAAGAAAGAAAAGAAAGAAAGAAAGAAAGAGAGAGAGAGAGAGAGAGAGAGAGAGAGAGAGAAAGAAAGAAAGAAAGAAAGAAAGAAAGAAAGAAAGAAAGAAAGAAAGAAAGAAAGAAAGAAAGAAAGAAAGAAAGCAAACAGCACTAATTTGGAGAAAGTACCTTGCACATAGTACTGTACAAGATGACCATAATGGTAGACACTCAAGAAATTACAAATATATGATAAAATGACTAAAGATATCAGGAGTTTGGAACAGGAGCTCAGAACTGTAGACAACTATTGAAGAGCCAAAAATAAACCAACAAAACCCCCAAAAACTAGAAAGGTGAGAACTTATAAAAGAGGTCACACTGTGAAGACATGCTAGTCCTTGACCTTTCTGTCCTGGAAAGACCATTCTCAACTCACCATGGCTCTCTACCACATAATTTGTTTATTTGTTTGTTTGTCTGTCTGTTTTGAGACAGGGTCTCCCTATAGCCCCAGCTGCCTGGAACTCACTCTGTAGACCAGGCTGGCCTTGAACTCACTAAGATCCACCTGCCTCTGCCTCCTGAGTGCTAGGATTAAAGGCGTGCGCCACCACACCCAACTTAAAGACCATTCTTAGCCACCATGTTGGAGCTGGGAATCAAACCAGGGTCTTCTGCAAGAACAGTCCATGCTCTTAACTGCTGGGCCATCTCTCCGGCCCCTCCACCACATAATTTATAGGGTTCCCAAACAATTCTCCTCATATTCCTTTAGGAGCAGAGCCCCCCCCCCCCAACCCATCCTTTCTCCACAGAATCATTACCCTTCAGCCAGAGATGTGTAACTTTCAGCATTGAAGACAACTGAGGCCTCACTGTTTAAATAAATTAATAAAATTATTGGCTCCACATTTTTAAAAGGATTCTTGCATTTCTGGTAGCAGGAAGATTTACTAAGGGAAACTAGTAGCAAGGTGAACACAAATAAGAATAGGTACACTCCTGAATTAAACAGAGGCATCAACAGGACTGGGGAAATATTCATGTGGAGTTGGGGAATGGAGAAGTGCAGTATGGCTATTGGTCTGGGCTTGGCCAAGTAGGTCTTTAATACCATTAAAGAAGGCAGGAAATACCCTTATGGTACATCTCAAGGTTCAAGAATCTGACTACTCGTCATGCCTGCAATGTAACACTCCAGTGATTAACTACAAATATTTATGCAGACATAAAATCCATTGTATATCACTTTAACAAATTTTTGTTCACTTTTACTGCAAAATTATCTGAGATCTTCCTATTGCCTTGACTAAGACCTGCCATTATAAAATCCAAAGATGGGGCTGGAGAGATGGCCTAGTGGTTAAGAGCGCAGACTGCTCCTGCAGAGGACCCGGGTTCGATCCCCAGCACCCACATGGCGGCTGAGAACCATCTTTGACTCCAGCTCCAGGGGAATCTGACGCCCTCTTCTGACCTCCGCGTTATTGCACGACACGGGTGCACAAACCTACATGCAGACAGTACATTCATACACATAAAAAAATATATAAAAAATTAAAAATAAATAAATAAATAAATAAAATAAAAACCAAAGCTGAGTTAACATAGCTTGTAATAACATCTAATTTGTTTTTTTTGTTTGTTTGTTTTTTTGAGACAGGGTCTCCCTGTAGTCCCAGCTGTCCTGGAACTCACTCTGTAGACCAGGCTGGCCTTGAACTCACAAAGATCCTCCTGCCTCTGCCTCCCGAGTGCTAGGATTAAAGGCATGCGCCACCATGCCTGGCTGTTTTGTTGTTGTTGTTGTTGGTTTTTTTTTATAACTTCTAATTTGTTAAATGGTTGATTAGGCCCTGCCCAAAGAGGAATAGTACTGCTCAGTGTTCAAAATTGTTAAACCAGTCAGTTATTCTCTCAAAACTAAACCTAACATCCAGTATTGATAGGACCTTCAGGGTATAATTAACAGAAGTTCTTTACTCCCCAAATAGAACTGACAGATCAAAATGCATAATACAGAATTCAATTTGAATTTCAGATAAAGATTTTTAGGAATACCCTATTCTGGGGCTGGAGAGATAGCCTAGAGGTTAAGAGCACCGACTGCTCTTGCAGAGGACCCGGGTTCGATCCCCAGCACCCACATGGCGGCTAAGAGTTCTCCAATTCCAGGAGAACTCTAGTTCCAGGGGAAACTGAGACCCTCTTCTGACCTCCACAACACAGGTGCACAAACCTACATGCAGACAGTACATTCATACACATAGAAAAGAAATAAAAATTAGAAAAAAAAGAATACCCTATGTAATATTTGGAACATACCTATATTAAAAATATTTGTTATTTGAAATTCAACGTTAACTAGCATTTATTTTTTACTAGTTTTATTTTTTACTAGTAAATTTTAAGATTTATTTTTATTTCATGTTGCATTTGTGCCTGTACACATATACATATATGTGTGTGTGTGTATGAGTGTATATATGTATCTGTGTATATGTATACACACACACACACACACACACACACACACACACACACACACACACACGCGCAGCACATATATGCAGTGCCCCCAGAGGCCAAAAGAAGGTGCTGTATCCACTGGAGCTGAGTTAGATTTGCAGAGTAGGCTGTAAGTAGCCATGTGGGTGCTGAGAACAGAACCCAAGTCCTCTGCAAGAATAGTAAGTTCTGGGCTGGACAGATGGCTCAGCAGTTAAGAGCGCAGACTGCTCTTACAGAGGACCCAGGTTGGATTCCCAGCACCCACATGGTAGCTAAGAACCGTCTTTAGTTTCGGGCTTGGTGGCTCATGCCTTTAATCCTAGCACTCAGGAGGCAGAGGCAGGCAGATCTCTGTGAGTTCAAGGCCAGCCTGGTCTATAGAGTGAGTTCCAGCCAGCTGGGCTACAGAAGACCTGTCTCAAAGAAGAAAAAAAAAAAAAAAAAAAAAAAGGGAAAAGAAACAAACAAAAAAGAAAAGCGCTATTACTGCTGGGCAATCTTTCTAGCCAAATAATCCTAAATGCTTTCTATTCTAAGGCTGTTGTTTGGTCATGCCTAGGCCAGAGCCAACTTCATATATATACCAAAACAAAAACATTTCACAAATTGTGATCTTCTTTTTTTTTTTTTTTGGTCTTTTTGAGACAGGGTCTCCTTTTAGTCCTAGCTGGTCTGGAGCTCACTGTTTAGATCAGGCAGCCCTTGAACTCCCAGAGATTCACCTTGTCTCTACCTCCCAAGTGCTAGGATTAAAGGCGTGGGCCACTATGCCTGGCTGTTCCTCTTCTATAT
This sequence comes from Rhizomys pruinosus, assembly GCA_009823505.1. Taxonomy (NCBI): domain Eukaryota; kingdom Metazoa; phylum Chordata; class Mammalia; order Rodentia; family Spalacidae; genus Rhizomys; species Rhizomys pruinosus. The sequence continues at coordinate 4,698,578 of VZQC01008327.1, read as the reverse complement.
CTTCAAAGAAACACCACCTTTAACATGGAGGTTCCCTCACCAAACTCACAACCATAATTCACACTAAATTTATATTTCACTGGCAATTTTTCATTCTAGCTGTAAACTATTCTCTACATTGAAATAGCATCTCTCCAAATGTGAATCATTCACTAATTGACAAATGTATCTTAAACTTTAAGCAAGAAATATTTGTATTTCAAAGCACACTACCAATACAGCCCTCCCCTCTAATCTAGCTAACTCTGGACTTCTGAGCATCACCTAAGCCACAGTTTTTAGATGTTCAAGATCCCCCTCACCACACAAATACATTAAACCAAACACTCCAGGTTCTGCACTCACTTGTTTCTTTTTTTTAAGACAAGGTCTCCCTTTAGTCCCAGCTGGCCTGGAGCTCCCTATGTAGACCAGGCTGGCCTTGAACTCACAGAGATCTGTCTGCCTCTGCCTCCCGAGTGCTGGGATGTTGACCACCATGCCTGGCCTAAGACGGTTCTTAGCTGCCATGTGGGTGCTGGGAATTGAACTGGGGTCCTCTGCAAGAGCAGTCAGTGCTCTTAACCATTGAACCATCTCACCAGCCCCACTCGCTTGTTTCTAACTGTACACAGCATTAGGGTTGGATGCTTTGCATACTACATTGTTACATTTTTACCACTCTACAAAATTTTACTGTTCAGTGCAATTATGGGCATAGATTCTCCTACTGACAATTAAATCCATTTTTTAAAAAAAGAGTATAAATTAAAGATCAGCAAACTATAACCTTTGAGTCAAATTAGCTAAAAAAGGAAGAAGCAGGAAAGGAGGGAGGGGAAGGGTGGAGAAGGACAGGGAAAGGGAGAGATAGATTACAAAGTGCTGTTATAAACAGTGCTATCAGGAATTTTCTAATAACCATGACAGGCACTTTGAATTTTTTAAATTTATTTTATTTAACGTGTAGGAGTGTTATGCCTACCTGCTTGTATGTAAGTGCAACTTTGTTTTGCAGGACAGAAGAGGGTGTCATATATATCCTCTGGAACTAGAGTTACAGAAAGTTGTTAGCATGGGTCCTTCTGTAAGGAACAGCCAGTGCTCATAACTGCTGAGCCATCTCTAGTCCCAAGACTTTATGTCACAATGTTCTTCAAGGTGACTGCATAGCACTTCTAGCTTATACATGCTTACAGAATTATTCATGTTTCTCTTTTTTTCAACTGTATTGGTCATTTACTGTGACTGTGTGTGTATAATGCCTGTATGAGTGCAGGGGCACACGTGTCATGGTGTGTACATGAGGGTCAGAGGACAACTTTCTGGAGTTGGTTCTCTCCTTCCACTTTCAGGGGATCAGATCAGGTTGCAGGAGTGCACAGCAAGTGCTTTAGTATACGTGCTGCCGAAGCAAGCACAACACCAAGTGCTTTTACCTCCCTTGCCATTCACCAGCCCAACATTCACATTTCTTAGAACATTTATTAGTTTTGTCCAATTTTAGATGCTTGATTTGTAGACATATAATATATACTATATATGCATATGTATAATATATATATATTATATATGTGCACTGATACTAAGGCCTTTTCACTGCATAGCGGACAATCTTGCTAATCCATGACTCAAGATTTTTCTTTTTTCAATTTTTGTGCTTCCGTGGAACCTGAAAGATTAAGTTTATAATAGCATAACTGCACATTTGCAAATATTACATGACTTAATAGTCTTAAAATACTTAGAAGAGTGCCTTGAACATATTAGTGCTCCACAAATGTTAACTAGAGGAAACTCTAAATGTTATTTAGAGGAAAATAGGTTTTAAATGTCAATGTAAGTGAATCAATCTGTTTCTACTATTTGTACTATCTTACTTAAGAAATCCTGCCCTATACATCAAATTTTAATTACACAAAAAAATATAGGTCTCAGCCTCACTTTGTTTATTCATTGCCTTTGCCAAGAAAAATAAAAGCATCTTCTGTTAAATTAACAATTTGAGTACATTTCTTATAATCTAGTATTTTTTAACACTGATCTCGCTAAAGTTCAAGTAAAAAAGAAAACTCTTTCTAGAACACCTATTCCAACACCAATTTTCCCCCATTAAAAATAAATGAGTCAGGCGTGGTGGTGCATGCCTTTAATCCTAGCACTTGGGAGGCAGAGGCAGGCGGATCTTTGTGAGTTCAAGGCCAGCCTGGTCTACAGAGTGAATTCCAGGACAGCTGGGGCTACAGGGAGACCCTGTCTCTAAAAGACCAAAAATAAACAAACAAACAAACAAACAAACAAATAAATAAATAAATAAGGGAGCTAGGCATGGTAGTGTCTGCCAGGCATCCTAGCAATTGGATCAGAAGTGAGGCAAAAGTTCAAGTCCAGCCTAAACTATATAACCAGTTCTAGAGCAAGAGCCTGTCATAAAAAAAGGGGGAAGAAAAAAGGAAAAAAAAGAAGAAAAGGAAAAGAAGGACCAAGAACTAAATTTAGATCTCTACCAGAATAAATAAAAACTGAGTAAATTCAATGAATCAACAGCATGAAAGGCAAAGCAATGACAAAGGACTGAGTTTCCTTACAAGTGGGATGACCCCCACAAGCTGCTATCCTACCTTACTACCTAAGGCAAATTCCAGGCTGAAGTGCAAGAGAAAGGAATCCAGGCAATCTGCTATACTCTGTCAGATGAAGGCACAGCTAAGATTACTGAGACCGAAACAGCTTGAGTTATCCTGAGAAAATAGCTTCAAAAGGAAAATCCTAGAGATCCTCAGACCCTGAGTATTCAACCATGTACCAATCAGTATGTGTGTGAAAAATTACTTGTCTAGGAAATCACTCAAATGGATCACAGGTGTACTTTAAAAAACGTAAAACTCCAGCCTGGTCTACAGAGTGAGCTCCAGGCCAGGTGGGACTAAAGGGAGACCCTGTCTCAAAAAATACCAAATAATAATAATAATAATAATAATAATAATAATAAAATCTTAAAACTACAAAGCACTGAGCAGAAAACACAGTGGAATATCTTTGTGCTCCAAGGTTACATATAGATTTCATAATTATCACACAAAAGCAAAAATTAAAACAGAAATGTTTGGGGACTGAAGAGATGGCTCGACAATTAAGAGCACTGGATGCTCTTTCAAAGAACTGGAGTTCAATTCATCATCTGTAACCCCAGTTCCAGAGAACCCTACACTCTCTTCTGACCTCCTCGGGTTATTACATAACATGGGTGCACTTACATACATGCAGGAAATACATTCATACACATAAAATGAAAAATAACAATATAAATAAAATTAAACTAGAGAAGTTCTGCAAATTAGACCATAACAAAATTCAGAACTTTAGCTTTTATTTATTTATTTATTTTTAATTTTTATTTATTTCTGTATGTGTATGAATGTACTGTCTGCATGCAAGTTTGTGCACCCGTGTCGTGCAGTGCCGCGGAGGTCAGAAGAGGGTCTCGGATTCCCCTGGAACTGGAGTTCTCCTGGAATTGGAGTTTCAGACGGTTCTCGGCCGCCATGTGGGTGCTGGGGATCGAACCAGGGTCCTCTGCAAGAGCAGTCGGCACTCTTAACCGCTAGACCATCTCTCCAGCCCCAGAACTTTAGCTTTTAAAGGCACTTAAAATAAAAGCTAAGCAATGGACTGGGAGAAAATATGTGCAAAAGCCATACTTGCTAAAAGACTTGCTCATATCTAGATACATAACAAACAGAAATCATTAATACAGCAAAGTACTCAGTACAAAGTAGGCAACAGACTTAAGGAAAGATAACACTAAAACTTACATGAATGGCAAACAAACAGGTGACCTTCATTAGGACAATACAAATTAAAACCAGTCAGATATTTTTACCCTACCACAATGGCTAAAATTATAAAACCTAACTATACCCAGTACTGGCAACAATGCAGAAGACCTGAAACTCTTAAAACTTGGGAATGGAAAATTATACAACTACTATGCAAAATAATCCACCAATTTTTTAAGAAATTAAATACATAACCTAGCATATGATCCAGACACTCCACTCGTAGGTATTTAAATAGGAGAACTGAAAACAAACATCAATAGGAAGATACAGATAGATTAGATAGAAGATAGATAAATTCATAGCAATGTTACTATAATAACCAAAAATCAGAAAACACCAAGGTATACCCATGAACAGGTAAGTGGCCAGTCCCCTATATTCATGTAATAAATTAGCAGCACAAAGGCATACACGCAATTAATATATACTGAGCTCAAAAGTCTCAATATAATTAAAAATGCTCTTCAACATAACATCAGATTACATACCAATAAATCAAGTATAAACTGAAATTTTGTTAACTCAAAATGTATTTACAATCCTTTTGCTGGCTATATATCCTAAGGAAATAAAAGTAATATATCAAATATGTTTACTACATCACTATAAACAATAACCAGGCTATGTGTGATGGTTTGGGTATCATTTGTCCCATGTGCTGGAAATATAGTTCTCAATATAACAGTATTGAAAAGAGGTAGGAACCTTAAAAGATAATTAATAATTAGGCAATGAGGGCTCTACCCACATTAATTAAGGGCCAGGGCTATAGCTCAGTAGAAACTGCAAGCATGATCAAGACCCTGTGATTCAATTCTCAATATTTTTCTTTTCTTTTCTTTTCTTTCCTTTTCTTTTCTTTTTTCTTTCTTTCTTTCTTTCTTTCTTTCTTTCTTTCTTTCTTTCTTTCTTTCTTTCTTTCTTTCTCTTTCTTTCTCTCTCTCTCTTTCTCTCTTCTTTCTTTCTTTCTCTTTCTTCTTTCTTTCTTTCTTTCTTTCTTTCTTTCTTTCTTTCTTTCTTTCTTTCTTTCTTTCTTTCTTTCTTTCTTTCTTTCTTTCCTCTCCTCTTTCCTCTTTCCTCTTTCTTCTTTCTTCTTTCTTCTTTCTTCTTTCTTTTTTTTGAGATAAGGTCTTCCTGTAGTCCCAGCTGTCCTGGAACTTGCTATATAGACCAGGCTGGCCTTGAACTCACAGAGATCTGCCTGCCTCTGCCTCCTGAGTGCTGGGATTACAGGCATGTGCCTGCCTCTGCCTCCTGAGTGCTGGGATTACAGGCATGCGCCATCATGCCTGGCCCAGAATTTATATAAATTGAATTTAACAGCAGTTTTTTATATTTAAAAAAATAATAATCTCCTACTTACAATGTAAGATTATAGCAACTGTTCACACACACACACACACACACACACACACACACACACACACACACCCGAGAGAGAGAGAGAGAGAGAGAGAGAGAGAGAGAGAGAGAGAAACAGTTTCATTCACACACATAGAATCTATACATTCAAAAACAGTTCCAAAAAAGTCTGAGAGAAATTCTGGTCAAAAAAGAATATGCTTCATTAGAGCTGCAATCATGCTACATGCTTGGAGATCGGATTCTATTATGTTTAGCAGGGGATGGAAACCAAGGCCCACACCCCACCCATGACCATCATCCTTTAGATTAAATTATCTACATGAATGCAATATAAGTACTTTACAAAATGTTTTTAGAACCTCCCATAATTTTATGTTGAGACTCAACTATTAATAAGTAAAAAATAAGATTATTTTTTTTTTCTCAAAGGAATTATTCTTTAACTTGAGGAAATGTCACTTGTTAATCTTTTAGCTAAAACCAAACATAATGACAAGGAAAAATATGTAGATGAATAACTTGTACAAGCTACAAGTCAAGAGTCACACAGAAAACAGAAATCTGAATTCCCAGACCAATTTCCTTTCTGCTATAGTGTATCTTAGTTACTGTACCTGATCAGTTACACAAGTTGAGACTACATTATGTGTGCTTCAAAGACAACTATAGTAGCAGCTGTGAGACTACAGCCATGAACTAAGAATGACAATTTAGACTGGGTGTGGTGGCGCACGCCTTTAATCCTAGCACTTGGGAGGCAGAGGCAGGCAGATCTTTGTGAGTTCAAGGCCAGCCTGGTCTACAGAGTGAGTTCCAGGACAGCTGGGGCTACAGGGAAACCCTGTCTCCAGAAGACAAAAAAAAAGAAAAAAAAAAAAAATCCCAGCACTCAGGAGGCAGGAAGCAGGCAGATCTCTTGATTCAAGCCAGCCCAGTCTACATAGTGATTTCTAGGACAGTTGGGGCTATGGGTAGACCCTGTCTTAAAAATACTAGAAAACAAAAAAAAAGACACTTTACAATGCTAACCTTAGTCATACCTAATTCTAACCTTCAAGTGTTGCATATAAGTAAGATGGTAACACCTGCCCAGAATCTGATTAATCTCCTTGAAAATAAAATATTGATGAAGTATAAATATTTTGGAATCAGAAAGCATAAATCTGAGGTTGCATCTTTACTGCTTAAAACTAAGATTCACTTTTCCCTGTGAATGGTACTAATCATACCACATGGTGCTAGTGACATGAGATTAAATGAGATAGCATATGGAATGCATTTGGTATGTAGCCTGGCACATAACTGATATTCCTCCTACTACTTCTAACAATAAACCTTTAATACTTAAGATTACTGGCATCTACCAAAAAAAAGCAAATCTAATTTCAATATAACATGTATGCTTTAGAAATACATACTAATTTAGATATAAAAGTTCAATACTTTGTTTTTCCTTGAACTGAGTTTCATACACAAATATGCTTTTTAGGTAGACAGGCTTAAAAAAAGAAAGGAAAATAAGCAGTACACATTTCCCTCTTGCTCATACAAATACAGAGCATGCCCAAAACTGATTCTTAATCTGGACACTTGGGAAATTTGGGGCTACTGGTTTTCCTAAAGATACCTTATTTTAAAAAATATCATAAAAAATCATTTGAATAAGTTATTTCTTTATCTTTAAATTTTAATTTCATTTTTTTTTATTTGTGTGTGTGTTCTCACATACTTGCACATGCCACAACATGCATGTAAAGGTCAGGACAACTTGTAGTTGCTTCTACCATATGTATCCCTGGGATTGAACTCAGGTCATCAAGCTTGGCTTCTAATGCCTTTATCTGCTGTACTGATTACTCTTTTGTTGCTGTAATAAAACACCATGACCAAGGCAACTTATACAAGAAAGAGTTTAGTTTGGCTTAACAGTTCCAGGAGGAGAGTCTATAATGGCAGAGGAGACATGGCAAGAGGCTACCAGAGGAGATAGATTAACCTCACGTGTTCGAGCTTAAAGAAGGCAAATGAGAAATGGAGCAAAGCTGGAGAGATGGTTCAGCAGTTAAGAGTACTGACTGCTCTTCTCTGGTGGGGTGGGGGTCGGGTGGGAAGGGTGCACAGGTCTAGATTTGTAATGTAATTTGATTTGCATGAAATGCACAGAGCTTCAATAAAACATTGGCTTTAAAAAAAAAAAAAGTACTGACTGCTCTTGCAGAGGACCCAGATTCGATTCCCAGCACCCACATGGTAGCTAACAACCATTTGTAACTCCAGTTCCAGAGGATCCAACACTCTCTTCTGACTTCTGTGTGCACTGCACAACACGGGTACACTTACATACATACAGGCACTACACTCATACATGTAAAATAAAATTAATAAAAAGCCATTTATATGACTGTGCAAAGTGTTGACAATGGACTTTTAAAATGAATTCACTAATAACTGTGTATTAGGAATATTTTTTAAAAATCGTCTATGGCCAAGGAATCGAATTATAAAATTTAACTCTTTAATACGAGTTTTATTCAAATAAGCAGTATCACTGAAAACATGAAAGACACAAATTACATCCAAACTCATGTTTTCATAACTCACAACTTTAGGACCTACAACTGTTTATTCTAAATAGCATTAAGCTTTCTCGTCTTGTGTTCTACAAACAAGTCATAAAATATTGAAATACAAGCAATTCTGCATTAAGACAATGACTCTGGCTAAATTTAACTACTGACCAACAAACCAAGTATCACTAACAACTTGAAATGTGTAATTTTGCTGGTTGATATACAAAAATTCTAAATTAACATTTGAAAAATATTTAACAGATGGCTATACACAATTCAGAAGTCAAATGAATGAAAGGTAGAGACTGTCCATATTTACAGACCTAAAATGAGCTAGCTAAAGCTATTCCAAAGATTCCACCACAATTCAACTTTAAAGACGGGTCTCTGGGTTTGTTTTATCTTTTTATTATCAATAAAAGCAGCAGCAGTAATGCTATTACTGGTAATTTGAACCTGTAGCAACAATTGACGGATCCGTTACATATATTAATTCCAATAAAATAATACTGTAAAATAGATAATATTATATCTCTTACAGAAATGAAGCTCAGGTTCCTAGCTAATCGAAGTGTTCAAACACCTAGTGTAGCCAAAATTCAATGCCAATATTTCTACCACATCAGGCTAAATTTATTCTGATTAAATTCATTTCATTTTTAGAAATTTATCCTCCAGAAGCATGCATGTATACCCCAAAGAGGTACTACAATATTGTTTGTAAACCAAAAGATAGGTAACAACTGAAGTACTTATCAATAAAGGATTGGTTAAATAAATCACAGTTAATGCATAAAATGGAATAAGGTGTAACTTAAGAAAAACAAGTTTTAGGATTGAAGATGTAGCCCAGTGACAGAGCACCTGCATTCACAAAGCCCTGAATTCAATCACCAGCACCTGCGGAAAGGAGCTGCATCTATGTGGATATGGGAAAGAATAATCCGCAGGTCACACTAGGGAATAATATGTACAGAACACTGTCCAATACAGCAGCCATTGTCCACAAACAGCTATTTAAACTTGTTATTTACAATTAAACACTTACATCTCCAGTCCTCTCATCCACATTTCAAAGATCTGACAGCCTATGGGTTAACAGGCTACCATTTGCAGCAGCTATAGGTTTCATACATTTCTACCTCACAGAAAATTCCATTAGACATTACTGACATGAAATGTCTTTTGAAAGGGCAAAAGGGAACTGATAGAGAACAGATCAGGGATGGTAGAAATGTGCAGGATTCAACAAATTCTGAATTCTATAATGTATCACATTCATTTAATATAGGTATATATTTTTCAATACTTTATTGTTTTATGTGATGAGTATATTGCCTTCATGTATGTAAGTGCACCAAGGTCATGAAAGACCAGAGGAGGTCTGCACAGACCATCAGATTCCCTTGGAACTGGAATTACAGACAGTTGTTAACCACCATGTGGATGCTAGGAATCGAACCTGGATCCTTGCAAGAACAGCCAGTGCTCTTAACCACTGAGCCATCTCTCCAGCCTATTTTAAAATATCTTGCTTCTCCCGGCATGGTGACGCACGGTGGCGCACGTGCCTTTAATCCTAGCACTTGGGAGGCAGAAATAGGCCATTCTCTGTGAGTTCAAGGCCAGCCTGGTCTAATAGCTTGAGCTACAGGGAGACCCCGTCTCAAAAAGAATACCCCCCCAAAAAAGAAACTTGCTCGGCAAGTAACAACAAAACCTTCTTTTGACTTATACTAATTAGAAGCACAAAAGGACAAGTAGTTCTAAGGCAAAATAGACATTAAGGAACAAAAACCACCTTTCTGATAGTACCTAGAAATACTAGTTAGCCATTACCTGAATTTCATTAAGCACTCATCTACTCAAATTATTACTTAGGACGAAATGAAAACTACTGCACAGTTCCTACTTCTGAGGAATAAAAGAGAAAGGGACAGAAAAACACATTAGAAGAAAAAATGCTTAGAAAGCATGGAAGTGTCAGTGTTCAAAGGCACAAGGGAATGTCCCATCCTTCTGTGAAGAAAATCACAGGTCACACTCTCACATCTATTTCTCTCTCTCTTTTTTTTTTCTTTTTGAAACAGGGTCTCCTGTAGCCCCAGCTGTCCTGGAACTCACTCTGTAGACCAGGCTGGCCTTGAACTCACAAAGATCTGCCTGCCTCTGCCTCCCAAGTGCTAGGATTAAAGGCGTGCACCACCATGCCCGGCTATTTCTCTTCTTATACTTCCATTTAACGCACAACAGAGGTGCACTTAAAAGCAACATAGTCTTTCAATTCTGTTCTGAATCCTTTTTTTTTTTAATTTTTTAAATTTTTTTCTGAATCCTTTTTTTTATTCAAATATACTACTTTTTCACTTTTTCAGATTCACCAAAGATATTTATTTGTTTTGTTTTTTTTCTGGGGTTTTTTTGTTTTGTTTTGTTTTTTGAGACGGGGTCTCCCTTTATTCCCAGCTGGCCTAGAGCTCACTCTGTAGACGAGGCTGGCCTTGAATTCACAAAGATCCACCTGCTTCTGCCTCCCAAGTACTGGGATTACAGGCATGAACCACCACATCTGGCTTCACTAAAGATATTAATTGTTACAAGCTTCAATTTCCTAATGTAAATAGGGAAACCTATTGCTTAATTCATGTTATTTAATGCTGGACATTTTTACAAAGGAGATTACCCAAATTTTCAGAACAAAAAAGACAAAGCAATCAGAGACTCCAAAATACATTTGAGTTCATAATTTACTTTCATTGGGAGACTATATATATTGAAGTTAAAGGACCCGGGGATGATCCCAATATATGAAAAATCTACTGTGGAAAATAATGAACAAATGACCTACTTTTTACAAGTTTTCACTGCATTCTCATTCTCTTGCTTCCTTCATGCAATTCAGCCACCGTTCAGGTCTCACCTAGATCAAGAGCCCTGACTTTTCAGCCACTACCCAAATATACTCTCTTTCCCAGTAACTCTGGGAGTTACTGGGAACTCTCTTTTCCCAGTAACTCTGGGAGTTACAGAGGTCTGCTCCAGGACAGGCAGAAAAGCCACAGATTTGTTTCCCACAAAAAAACAGAGACCAGGAAGCCTGTTCAAAATTCAAGAATCTGGTCCTGTGAGAAAAAAAGAAAAGCCTAGTACACAGGAAGCCATTTAGACTCAAATAGCTATGAAGACCCACAGGCATTTATTTACCAACTTAGGGAAAACTTCCTGTGATATAGAAGGCTAAAGCAGCCATGAAGACATGGAACTGTAAGAGAAGACAATTTTTATTTACATAAATTTATATTTCTAACTTAGTGAATAAATTTTAAAATGTGAGTAACGAATAAGTGATTTAAACTCTTCCAAATGTACAGAGCAGACGCCAAATCATTTCACACAAGTGTTCTATGTAGCAATGGCAACACTCACCTGTCCTTAGGCTGCTATACACTTCTATAACAGAGTAAGACATTTGAATATGAACTTTTAGTAACAGGAAACTACAAAGAAACTGGTCAGTGTGCCAGCTCCATGGCCAACAGGCAATGAGCACTGCCTGCCAGTACCAGTCAGATCACCAACCAGTATTGCTGTGAAGGCCACAAAAGAAGCTGTTAGCACTTGGTTTAAAACCAGCACAGGCCAGAGCAACAAATTAAGCAGAACTTTACATCAGTGGCAGGTCTCCCAAGATCTCTTGATGCCACAGAATTCAAAACTGGGATCAGCATGTTCTAAAAAAACATGGTGCTGCAAAAGGAAAAAAAAAAGGTTCCACAGCATCATGCAGTGTAATACTTGAAACCCCATTACCAAAGTGACAGTTTTCAAGTGCCATTTCTGATGCCCTAGTCTGGAAACATCCCAGCCAACCCATCTGATCAGCAGTTTCACAGATGGAAGCACTTGATGGCTAATTGGCAAGTCTATTACTCAAAATGGTTCTCTGTACCTCTTTTTCTATTATACAAGTCAAGGTACAACCTGATGGGTCATTGAAATTAATATCAGAAGTTTCTTTCCCAAAATAATTCTTTTAGTCAAACATATTTTGGCAATTAGTTTAGAGCAGTAATCCATTTGAGAATAGTAAGAAAACTTATTTTTGGAGTCAGTAATGCAAATCTTTTTTAAGTTGTACTACTTGTAACCTCTACCTTTATCAATGAGCAAAGACATACATTATTACAGGAAATAAATGAAGAATATTCTGTCTTTATCCTCAAAAATAAATAAATAAATAAGTAAATAAATAAATATCCTCGAGACACAGCCCAAGTATTTCACACCAGAATAAATAGCCCTATTTTAATTACCTAAAAATTTTTTTAATTAATTTTTTTAATAATTCTTTTTTTAAATTTTTTATTTATTTTTTATGTGTATGAATGTATTGTCTGCATATAGGATGGTGCACCTGTGTTGTGCAATGCCGCAGAAGTCAGAAGAGGGCATCGGATTCCCCTGGAACTGGAGTTAAAGACGGTTCTTAGCCGCCGTGTGGGTGCTGGGGATGGAACCCAGGTCCTCTGAAAGAGCAGTCGGCGTTCTTAACCGCTAGGCCATCTCTCCAGCCCCCTTAAATTTATTTTTATGTGTATGAGTGTTATGTCTACATGTGTGTAAGTGCATCCATGTTGTGCATTGTCAGTGGAGGACAGAAGAGGGTGTTAGATCCCCTACAACTGGAGTAATGAACAGTTGTTAGCCACCACGTGGGTACTGGGTTTTGAACCTGAGTCTTCTTCAAGAACAGCCAGTGCTCTTAACCACTGAGCCATCTCTCCAGCCCCTAGACTGCCTAAAATAAAAAGCAAATATCTTGGGGCTGAAGAGATGGCTCACTGGTTGAGAGCACTGGATGTTCTTGCAGAGGACCAGGGTTCAAATCCCAGCACCCACATGGCAGCTAACAACTGTCCGTAACTCTATTTCCAGGAGATCTAACACCCTCTTCTGTCTTCCTCAGGCATTGCATGACATGGATGAACTTAAAACACATGCAGACATAATACTCATACACATGAAATTAAAATAAATAATTTTTTTTCTTAAAAAGGCAAGTATCTTACCATTCATCTACATTTTGCAAGAAAAACTGTAAGATTGCTTAAGTTTTATTAATTTTTAAGCCTATAACCAGTAACAATAATTATCCCACTGAAAAAATGGTAATGCTATAGAATAAATTTTACATCTGAAAGATCTGTGTTCAAGTCTAGCTACACTTTCTATTAGCGTGTGATTCAACTCTGTAAAATGGAAACAATCAGACCCACATTTTCAGGATTGTGAATGAATGAATGAAAAGACTAAATACATAAAACCCACATCAGAACATGTAATACTCTACTAGTCCTCTGCTCATGAACCTACTCTGTGAAGTACTAGATAGAAATCTATGCAATTTAACTAAGTAGATTCTCTTCTGGGATCCAGACACTCACCCTAGATTCTCTATCCTATAAACTTTTTTATAGTATATCAAATTGAAAACTTCCAATATAGACCACTACAGAAAAACTGAGCTATAAAGTTCTCACCAATAATGCACCAAGTTTCTGTATATACATAGATCTATTTCTGGGCTTTTTATTCAGTTATACTGACTGCATTACTTTCTTTACGGCTGTGATAAAATACTCTGATAAAAGCAACTTAAGGTATAAAAGCAACTTAAGGAAGAGTTTATTTATTTGGGTTCACAGTTCAAGGTACAGACATCATGGCAAGGAAGTCAAGGTAGGAGTGTGAGACAGCTAGTTATACTACATCCACAGTGAGGAGGAGGAAGAGAGTAATGAATGCTTGTGCTCAGCTAGATTTCTCCTTCGCAGTCCCAAACCAAGCCCTCCTTTAGGGTGAGTCTTCCCATATCCATTAATGTAATCAAGATATACTATCAGACCTGATGAGTTGGCTCAGCAGGGAAAGCCTGTCACGTTGACAATCAACACTAAACACCACATGTACCTATCTGACTACCTCTCCAACAAAACACTTGAGTTATACAGCAGAAAAACATGTAAATCCAGCAAAGCAAATTTCTTTTTCCATTTCATTAATTTTTGCTGTTCTTGAACTTTTTTTGTAACATAAAATTTAGAATTAGTGTTTAATTCCATGATAATTCTACTTGGTATTTTTACTAAAACCTCATTAAATTTATTATTAATTGGTGAGACCTGGTATGTGCTATTACGACTACTCATCCATGAAAATGGTTATTATTTCTTCACTTATTAGGAGCTTTCCTATGGTTATGTTAAACTAATTCTTTCTATAAAAACATTAGGCCAAAACTTAGGAAAAATAAATAGTATTTCTATTCCAAGAATCAAGAAAAGTGTCATTTCACACACAAAACTCACATGTATAGTCAGGAATTATAAAATCATATTCTGTTCATAAAATAATTTTTAATTCTAGTCACTAAATTATTTAGATAGAAACTAGATCATACCACAAGCAGAAAGCCTTTTGTCAGATCACACGCGCGCGTGCGCACACACACACATGCACAAATAAAATTAAAGGATTTCTAATTTTGCTTTAAACCTGCAGCTTGAATGTCATTCTTACTCAAAGACTTGTATCAAAGAGGTTCCATCTCCACACTTTGCCACAGCAGACAAATTACTCTGATTCTTAAAGCTTTCACCAAAAAATAAGCTAAAAATTAACTTCTAGTCTTCTCCATTGGCCAAAGCTACATCATGGTTAAATTAATTTTTTAAAAATGACAGAAAGTATAATCCTACCATATAGCACAAAAATTGAAAGCTAGAAATATTTCATATGAGTGATGGTTTACCTTTAATCTTTACCCATTCTCCAACTACCATTAGAATTACTTCTGAAAAAATACATATTGTAGAGTGGAGGGTAGATCTAGGAAGTGTTAGGGACAGGAGGGAGTGAATATGATCAAAATACTTTGCAAGCACAAATGAAATTCTCAAAGAATTAATAAAATATATTATAAAATAAAAATATTTTCCATAGTATACATCTTTCTTAATGTAAAAAAAATACAGATTAATTATCTCACAAGCCTAAAAAAAAAAACAAATTATTCCACTACAATGTGTATCAGGAAAAAAGCACAAGTCATTAACATGACATTGAAGAGTCTTTCCTATCCCTGCATTGGGAAGCCAGAGGCAGAAGCAGGTGTATCTCTGTGAGTTCAAGGCCAGCCTGGTCTATAAAGTTCCAGGCAGGGAGACCATGTCTCAAAAAAAACAAAACAAAAACAGAAAGAAGAAAGAAATGTCTTTCCTAATCTACTCAAACTCCTTTACTGGCTTCTTTCAGTATTCCTCTTACATTTATCCTTTCCACCCTTTCTGAATATTGCACAGCATGAATTTCAAATCATAGCTCATGCAGCACCCCATTTAGCCTCATTTTTCACATGTTGTAGGAATAAGTAAACCCTGCCTCTACCACACTGGGAAACTACCTTACAATTATTGCCAGCTTCACTTTTTCAAAGTAGTAAGTGTGTACCTACACTTAAAACATAATTGCGCTACACTTAAAACATAATCTTAGCACTCAGGAGGCAGAGGCAGGCAGATCTTTGTGAGTTCAAGGCCAGTCTGGTCTACAGAGTGAGTTCCAGGACACAGCTGGAGCTACAGGGAGAACCTATCTCGAAAAGACCGGAAGAAAAAACAAAAACAACAACAACAACAAAAAACCACATAACTGCATCTGATCTACCGGAATGTAAGGCCCCTGGGTGAAGTACTGATGATCTCATTCATCTTAGCATTTCCTAATACCCAGTCAAGCTTCAAATATTGTCTTAACAAATTCAAAGTGTAGATTATGCAATAAATGTCAAGTTTTATCTACTTCACAGCTTATTTTGACTGAGAACTGAAATTAAATAGAGAAACTATAATAACACTTTTAAAGACTTTTAAAGGCTAAGTCTCTATTGCTAACTAGTTGTCAGACATACTTGGGACAATTAAGACAATAAAATAGCAATTAGAGCAATACATGTTTGTATAACCCATTTCATGGGTTTTAGTACTTTATATTTGAAATTTAAAGATATTGTTTTATTTTTTTTATTTTTGTCTTTTGAGACAGGGTCTCCCTGAGGCCCTAATTGGGCTGGAATTCACTATGGAGACCAGACTGCCCTCAAACTCACAGAGATCCACCTGCCTCTGTCTCTTAAGTGCTGGGATTAAAGGTGTGTGCCCTTTTAAATATTGATAGTATTGCAAAACTTTTTTCTGCTTCGAACAGGTTACTTTTTTCTGCTTCAAACAAATTATTCTGAAATAAAGACTTGTAGACAGACTTAATCATTTTAGCCTACCACTATTCAAGCACTGATGTTTTATAAAAATGCAACATTATAAAAAAACCTTCAAGATGTTTTATAGGTTTATTCATAATAATAAAAAACTAAGGGAAAGTAGCATGACACAAGTCCCAGGAAGAGAAAATTCTAAAATAGTATGGATAGCTAAAGTCCAATTTAAGGCAAACTAAAAGCAAACCAGCAAGACCTACAGCTCAGTGGGAGAGCTCTGGTCTACTGTACATGAGGCCCTAGTTCAAGCCCCAGTATTGACAAAAAAAAAAAAAAAAAAAAAAAAGGCAGCCAGGTCCACACCTATAATACCAGCTATCCTAGAATCAGAAGCAGGAAGATTACAAGTTCAAAGCCAGTAATTCAGCAAAACCTGTTTCAAAATAAAAACAAAATAGCCAGTTGTAATAGCAGAGGCCTATAATCAGTACTTGGAAGGGAGAAGGAGAAATCAGGAGTTCAAGGCCAGCCTGAACGAAATGAGACCCTACCTTTGAAAAACAACAAAATCAGCCGGGCATGGTGGCACACACCTTTAATCCTAGCACTTGGGAGGCAGAGGCAAGTGGATCTCTGAGTTTAAGGCCAGCCTGGTCTACATATCTAATTCCAGGACAACCAGAGCTACAGGGAGACCCTATGTCAAAAAGACCCCCCCCAAAAAAAAACTTGTAATAAACTTTCCTCTAGGATCTATGACCTTTCCAGCCATGTGTATTTGGGTATGTTTACAGAACCATACATGAATTCCCTCCCATTGAGAGGGCCTTAATTCCAATTAGGCAGCTGTTGATTACCCCCAAGAAAATAGTGCCACTACTGCAGAAAAGGAGGCAGAAAGATTCTAAGAGCCAGAGGTGCTGGATGACCACAAAGAAAGAATCTTCCAGACAGCTGGTCATTTACTCATAAGAACTCACATCAATAGTGACAGCATGCACAAGTTCCATGCAAGATCAAACCAAAAATCCCAGTGCAAACATGAGGATATAGGTAAGAAATCCCAACCCAACCTAAGGAATTGATGGCTGCTGGCAGAGGAAAAGAAAGTATCTTACAGGGTAGGGACTCCTTGTGGGCCCAATGGAAATCTAAAAACAAAGAGGGGGAAAAAAAGTTTAATGGCAAGACGTCCCGGAGTTTGTTATTAAAGTGCTGTGCATAAGGCTGGGGAGATGGCTCCATACACAAAGGGCTTACTGGACAAGCATGAGGACTTGAGTTCAGTTCTCTAACACGTGTAATAAGCCAGTCATGGTAGCACACACCTGTAATCTCAGTGCTGGGAGGTCTGCACGGAGGATCTGAGACTGCTGGCTAGCTAGTGTATCCAATCAATGGAATACAGGTTCAGTGATCCTGTCCAAAAAAATAAGACAGGGCTCTACACCCTCTCCATCAGGCCCCCAGCCCACACTACAGGACCCAGTCTTACCCAGAGAAGCTCCCTTTGCAATGACTTTTAGTGAGTGTAAAGCCTCTTGGCTGTTCAAGGACTGGGAAGTCACCCACACCAAAGCAGGACACCTACAGTATCAAAGCAGAAGAGGAGGTGGAAAGAATGTAAAAGTTCCCAGAAGATAAGGAGAAAGGCTGCAAAAGTTAAATTCTGGTCACTTCAATCCTGATCACACAGTGGTTACGGCTGCATACACTGGGACTGCACAAGACTGGACTACCATCAGTCAACCATGAATCAAGGGACTCCCTGAACCATACCTGTACTCTGCTATACTATGGATACTGGTGGAATCTGGGGGAGAGGCAGTCACTGTCTTCACTTGTGTACCCACAGGTAAGCCTACCAGGCTGCAAGGATAGTTTCAAACCCATGTCACACAGGCAGCCCTGGTTAAACTCTGTGGATCACAAGACAAAGCACAAAGGCATGAATGTGAGGAAGGGAGTGAGAATAAACAGAATGTATTATGTACAACTATGAAATTGTCAATAAGTTAATTTAAAAAAAGGAGCAACAGAAGATACCTAATGTCAACCCCTATATGTGCCCACAAGTATGCGCACACACATACATATATGCAGACACATGCATATACTACACATACAACAAAATACAATATACCTAAACCTCTGTGTAGGAAGAAAAAGGGGTCAGTGGAGATAAGCAAGATTTCAAGAGGATAGAAGTAGAGACTATGTAAGGATTAGCCTTAGAAAAGAAAAACGTGCCTTAGTATCCAAAGTCAAGAGACTAAATGGATGGGAACTGATTATTTTTAAATTCCCCCAACAGCAAAGCAAAACAATCAAGGCCAAATAACTTCAATACAATGAAATAACCAGTATTAACTGTAATAATACTGAAATTTCTATGTTATTTTCTGTGAATTCTTCCATTAGAAAAAAATATAATAGTATACACAGAAAAAGCCCAAATGTCTTTAGGCCACTGTGGGTTATATTAAAAGTATGAAGGCTAATTTTGGATCATGTTTCTTGGCAGGGAATTAAAAAAAAAAAAAAAACACACCTCACCACCACCTTGAACTCAATGAGTTCAAGGCCAGCCTGGTCTACATAGCAAGGGATCTGCTCCCATTTTTAAAAAGAGCCACCTGAGGGGCTGGAGAGATGGCCTAGTGGTTAAGAGCGCCAACTGCTCTTGCAGAGAACCCAGGTTCAATCCCCAGCACCCACGTGGCAGCTGAGAACTGTCTTTAACTCCAGGTCCAGGGGAATCTGACACCCTCTTCTGACCTGTGCAGCATTGCACCACACGGGTGCACAAACCTACATGCAGACAGTACACTGATATACATAAAAATAAATAAATAAACAAATAGATAAAATTTTTTAAAAAAGAGCCACCTGAAAACTTAACAAGTATTGTCCCATTTGTGAGATAATTCTACCTTTCTATTAAATGTAAAATGGTAACTTCTCTGACTCATTATTAAAGGGATAAACTAATTTGTTTTCTTTTCTACTACTATTGTTTGCTATGCTTTATCTAATGAAAACAGTTACCAGTTCAAAGGTATAATTTAGTAGGAGGGTCTAGCATATCCAGCATTTGCCTAGCATATACAGGTTTATGTTCAATCCTAGCACCAAGCACATTGACTCCTTATATTAAAAATTAAATATGCAACCGGGCGTGGTGGCACACACCTTTAGTCCTAGCACTTGGGAGGCAGAGGCAGGCAGATCTTTGTGAGTTCAAGGCCAGCCTGGTCTACATAGCGAGTTCCAGGCCAGCCAGAGCTACAGGGAGACCTGCCTCAAAAAGACAGACAGACAGACAGACAGACAGAAAGACAGACAGACAGACAGAGAGACAAAAATAAGCAAGCAAGCAACCAAGCAACCACTGGATGTAGTGACATATGTCTTTAATCCCAGCACTCAGGAGGTAGAGGCAGGTGGATCTCTGTGAGTACAAGTCCAGCCTGGTCTACATAGTAAGTTCCAGGCCAGCTGGGGCTACAGGAAGACCCTATTTCCAGAGGAAAAAAAAAAAAACAACTAAGCAACCAATCAGAGAATACTGAGCAAACAATTTGTGGCCATTATTCCATGTCTAGCAATTTTTGGCATAGTTTTATAAGATGAATAAATAATCTACTGTATCTAATGCTTAAGGAAAGTTACTTGAGTATTCAAATATGATGCAACTCCTGTCAAGAATTCTGTTAAGGCAGTATCTTAATAATTCACATATAAATTTGCTTATCTCCATATCACCAGAGAATAAATTATAAAGAAATAAAGAAAATGAAGTATCATGATGAAATTGGCTGACAACAAAGCATGACATACATCCAGAACAGAAAAGCAACTGAAGTCTACAGAAGCATGCAATATAAACTCACAAAAAATAGCAACTTTCTAAAAGGGATTATCAGTGACAAACCATGACAGACCTAACCAAACTCTTGTAAAAATGCTTTTAAAATACATAAATCATTCACTACGTCTCAAAACTATGTTTCTTCCTGTAGAAGAATTCCTTATTTGGAATTAAAGACAAAGTCCTGATGGCTGTATAAAAATGAGGGAATACTGGTTAAAAGACTCTAAACTTAAGTTATAAATATGTTGAGCTGAGCATGATGATAAGTATCTTTAATCCTGGCACTTGGGAAGCAGAGGCAGGAGGATCTCTGTGAGTTCAAAGCCTGCCTGGTCTAGATAATGATTTCCAGACTAGCCAAGGCCACATAGTGAGAATCTGTCACAACTCCCCAACCCCCAACCTTACACACTCAAAGTGTCATTTTGGTCATAAAGCAATTACATTATTACAACAAAGTCTAGGAAAAGGAATGATATATAATCATCTCTTTTGTTAATTACAACAATGGATAACCACAATATAATTTGAACTTCAAAGACGCAAAGGGCTGAGGATGTTTATCAGTGGTAGAGCACTTGTTTAGCCTGTGTGAGGTTTTGGGTTTGATCTCCAGCACAATAAAATAAACAGGAATTATTCAGTTGAGGACAAACTATCCTCATATAGAAAGAAATCTGTCTAGAGATCAAATTATTGAACGATCACTTAATTTTAATAAGAATATAAAGGAAACTATAAATACACAAATTTAAAAGAAAAAAAGAGGGGCTAGAGAGATGACTCAATTGTTTTTGTTTTGTTTTTTTTTTTAAACATCGTTGATTTTTTTTTAATTTTATTTATTTATTTATATGTGTGAATGTATTGTCTGCATGGAGGTTTGTGCACCCGTGTCGTGCAATGCCGCGGAGGTCAGAAGAGGGCGTCGGATTCCCCTGGAACTAGAGTTCTCCTGGAATTGGAGGTGCAGACGGTTCTCAGCCGCCATGTGGGCGCTGGGGATCGAACCCGGGTCCTCTGCAAGAGCAGTCGGTGCTCTTAACCGCTAGGCTATCTCTCCAGCCCCAAGATGACTCAATTGTTAAGAGCACTGGTTGCTCTTGCAGAGGATCCAAGTTCTATTCTCAGCATCCACATGACAGCTGACAACTGTCCGTAACTCCAGTTTCTGGGGATCCAACACCCTCTGCTGAACACAGGCATTTCATGACAGGAATACATCCACACTTATACACACAAAATAAAACAAATTTTTAAAAATTAATAAAAAAATTTTAAAAATAAAGAAAAAAGAGCTATTATCAGTTCATCCGTATACCATAATTACTAGCAGAAACTTATAGTTAAGACTGCACATACATTATTTTTCTGTAGCTACTGAGAAGTATCCAATGCACCTGATGCAGTGGCACACGACTTTAATCTCAGCACTTGAGAGGCAGAGGCAGGCAGATCTCTGTGAGTTCAAAACCAGCCTGGCCTACAAAGTGAGTTCCAGGACAGCTGGGACTGCAGGGAAACCCTGTCTCAAAAGAGACCAAAAAAAAAAAAAAGTAGCCAATGTTTAGGTTTTTTTATATGTAACGTGAAGTTAACATTATAAACTCCAAAATAATATGTTTTAAGGGGGTAAGGGGGATAACCTTTTCTTTCTTGGAAAAGACAACTTTATAATCTCATATATCCCCAAATTTTAAACCAAGCAAACAAAAAAAATTTCTTATTCCCCCAAGAAAGGTAAATTAAATGGTAAAAAAAATTTTTCAAGTGTTACTTAGTATTTCAATACAGCACACCAAGAATAAGGTATCCATCTTACCATGAGGGTATCTGTTGGTTATTTCTTTCTCTTTCGATAACTATAGAAAAGCTGTGGCTTATCCACTAATAGAGTCTATATACTAACCTGGCCCAGTCCAGGCATACCTCCTCCAAGTCTAAGAAGTCTGTCCATATTTCTGGAAAATAGAAACAAAGGAAAACGTTCCTAAGCACAAAAGTGTTTACTCAATTGCTATCTATATAATTCACCTTCAGTCACTCAGTATGTCAAAAATATTGGTGGTAATTACCACACAACATCAGACTTCCTGTTAATTAACACCACATATTAATTCAAGAAGCTGTCTTCCATGCTAATTAACAGACCTTATTTTACTGCTTTGGTTTTGGGTTATCCCCAGTTTTAAAGACAAGCAATCTTAGCATACTTTCAAAACTTTGCTATCATTAAGTTAATTATATTTTCTTATTGTTATCTAATAAAGTACCTGAATAGGGGGAAAGTGCCAGAAATGCTTATCATATGTATGATTGAATTTCCTTCAATTTGTCCAGAGTGTACAAATAAAAATCTTCACTTTTAAATTAAATTTTAACATACTCATTAGTAAGTGCTGTGCTAATTAACTTACAGCTTGTCAGTTATCATCAAAACTACACGTGAAAGACATTGTGAGTGGATTATGGATCTCTGAATTAGCATCAAAGGCTTTTTAAATGAACTCATTATACTAAAAGAAATACTATAGATTAAACATTAAATGCATTACAATAGTGTTCTAGAACCTACATAGATATATTTTTTCAGATGTTAGAGATACAAGTCCTTTCACTAGGAAATTCAACATCTGTTACCAACGACAATTTCAGAGTTATTATTACAAAGATGATTAACTTTAAGATTTCGATTTATTTTTGGTGTAAAGAATAGCTAAAGGAGATATCCATAAGAAATAAAGGAATGGCACTGTACTTGTTACATGGCATAAAAAACACGAAATTTAAAAAAACACATTATTAAAATGATTAACAGTACAACTAAGTGCTAAAAATAGAAGCATTTTGTCCTCCTAAAAACTGCTACTGTACCTTAAAAATTCCTCTAAGTGTATGCTTTAGAAAGTTCTATCACCATAAGTTATACTCTAAGTGATAACAGATTAGTGATTTTTGTCCATGTTATTTTACTAAGTAGAAATGCTTTATAAACTAAACCTCAATATGTATTTAGGATCATTATATTTCTGCTCAATCAAGTTTCTTGAACCAAACAATAACAATTTAATCCTACTGACATTTAACAATGACAACACAAACTTTATTCAGGTCTACATACAGAAAGATGCACAAAAGCCATGGACACTTCACAAAGTGAGGACACTGATACAGCCATTACCTATATAAAGAAAGCATATTAAATGCCTCTCGAGCTCCCTTCCAGTCTCTACCAATCCACAAAGATGGAATTCCAACTTCTAACAGCACAGATTAATTTAGCTGCTTTCAAAATTTCTAAAAACAGAATCGTTTATTTTTTTCTATCTGACTTGTTTCACTGAGTTTGTGAGATTTACTTCACAACAGATAAATTCACTGGTACAAGTAAAAAAGCAAGAAAACTTTATACTCCAGAAAGATTTTTTATCTTCATCACATCTGTACTTATCTACCTAATAACATTTACAAATAACATCTTCATCAAGTTCCTCAACTCAAAGGTCATTCATTCAATACAATCCTTTTAAAAATGATCTTGCATATTTCAAAATATTAAAGATATTCTCTTTAGAATAGCTTACTAAAGAAGAAGGCTTCTTTTGGGCCACTTAAAAAGCTCATAAAATTAAAGAATCAATGGGGGGAGGAAACACAACATGTTTCAGATTTCAGAATGCATACCCAGATACATAAATTCATTCTAGGCCAAAGTCAATTCCCAGCTGTGTGTTCAGTTTATCTATTCTCCCCACGTTGTTTCTGATGACTTTACAGAGACTCCAGATGCTGTGAATATACAAGAGCGATGTGGGGAGCAGAGGGAAAGAAAGTCTGGCAGGTCAAACTTGTGTTTTTCACAAAACTAGATGTCTCAGCAAACAGAAAAAAGATTTAACAAATTAAGACTTAAGATGAACATATTTTATAATACTAACATTTGGAAATGAAATATACTGATATTCTAAATCACAAACTTAAAAATCGGGTTATCACACACACTTGTAATTTGATGTCTGTTAAAAAGAATATACTTCCAGCCAGGCGTGGTGGCGCACGCCTTTAATCTTAGCACTTGGGAGGCAGAGGCAGGCAGGTCTTTGTGAGTTCAAGACCAGCTTGGTCTACAGAGTGAGTTCCAGAACAGCTGGCTCTACAGGGAGACCCTGTCTTGAAAAGGCCAAAAATATATATCTTCCATAGTATCTATCATATCCTAAACAACTATTAAAGGTAAAATGCATTCTTAACTCACCTGCTCAGCAACTGTAACTCTTAGGGTGTTAAACTTCAGTTTCTTGAATATGACAAGTTTCCTATTAACTCAAACTCTTACTAATCCTTACAGGTATAATTTTCTCCAAGTAGTTTAAATACGTTCCTGGCCTGCACGGCTATGCAGCGGTGGGGCAGCGCCTCACAGTCGGCGCCTATCTGGCTCCGAGAACCCGCGATGAATCAGCCCGATTCCATTCAAAAGAGTCGCCCAGGCCNTTAAAAAAAAAAAAAAAAGATATAATTATATTCAGAATTAAGAACACTTTCACATCAAATATATTTAGAAGCAAAATTTTGCAAATGAAATAGAAGTCAACATTTTCCCTCAATGCCAGGGATTTGACCCAGGACATCATGCATACTATGCAAGCACTCTTAAACTCTAGCCCTAAAATGGATTTTTATTATTATTTCCTGAGAGATTAGACTGACTAGCCACAAAGCAGAGATTATTGTTAAACTTCACTTATACATTTTACTTTTGCACACTGGTATTTTATACCTTTCAGTATTTCTAGAGATCATTCAAAAACCAATATTTACTTGTACTTTTAAACAGAATAAAATTCATTTTATTATGCAATTTATAGGTTCAATACAAGTCATTACATTTGTGATGCATTATAGGAGCCTAGTAATGTTATAGCTATTTTACTGTGAAAGCTTGATCTTCATCAGCCATGGAATTAGTTCATCATTTCTTAATTATTCATAATTATGATACAAAGATGAAGATAAGAAAGTGGAACTTGCTAAGAATTATATAAAAGTAATGCAATAGTGAAACAAATTATAACTGCACCATCTTTCAATTCTTACTGTGTTGCCCGAAGCATTTTTTCATCTTTCAAAAAGATGACAAGAGGAAGTCCCGAATTTGAGCCAGTCTAAGCTATACAGCAAGACCCTATCTTTTTATCATTAAAATACAAAATCAAAAAACTACAGGCTAAAAACATCATTGTTATCTTCTCTCCTCACTCAACATTTCAAAATTCAGTTTTTATTTTCCATCCATAATGCCAAAGAGATAAAAAGAGATAGAGAAAAAAGTTTCACTATTACTGGAGAATCACAAAGTGAATGCAAAGAAGCAGATGACAACATTCTAGTTTGTTAATAACAATAAAATTAATGCCTGACTAAAACTTTTTTAATTTATGTCCAAAATACACTGTTTACAAGTATGACATTCTCAAGAATAAAAATATTTTTTAAATTAAGGCCGCAGGCATGGTGGTACACGCCTTTTTTTTTTCAGATCACAAAATATGCAAAATTTAATATGAAAATAAACAAGATATTGAAGGCCAGTCAAAAAAAATTGCTTTTCAATTTAAACTTAAAAAAATTCATGTTGGGCCTGGAGAGATGGCTTCAGCATTTAAGAGCCCTGACTGCTCTTGCAGAGTACCCAGGTTCAATTCCCAGCACCCACATGAGGGCTAAGAACCGTCTTCAGGCATGGTGTATGCATATAACTTGGAGGGATACTTGGGTTGGTTCCACGTTCTTCAATTTGTGTAAAGAGCTGCAATAAACATGGGTGTGCATGTATCTCTGCAGTAGGATGAGTCTTGTGGGTACATCAGGAGTGGTATGACTGGGTCAGGTGGTAAGCTCATTTTGAGTTTTTTTTTAATTTATTTATTTAATTAATTTATTTATTTATGCATATGAATGTACTGTCTGCATGCAGGTCTGTGCACCCATGCCCTGCAATGCTGCGGAGGTCAGAAGAGGGCATCGGATTCCCCTGGAACTGGAGTTCTCCTGGAATTGGAGTTACAGACAGCTCTCAGCCGCCATGTGGGTGCTGGGGATCGAACCCGGGTCCTCTGCAAGAGCAGTCGGTGCTCTTAACTGCTAGGCCATCTCTCTAGCCCCTCATTTTGAGTTTTTTAAGGGTTCTCCACACTGCTTTCCATAGTGGTTATATGAGTTTACATTCCCACTAGCAGTGGATGAGTGTTCCCCTTTCCCCACAACCTCTCCAGCATCTGGTATCATTTGTTTTCTTGATCCTAGCCAGTCTTATTGGAGATGAAATATTAAAGTGGTTTTGATTTGCATTTCCTTAATTATTAGCGATGTTGAACACTTTTTAAGACGCTTCTCAGCCATCTCTATTTCCTCACTTATGAAGTCTCTGTTCATCTCTTTACTCCATCTTTTGAGTGAGTCATTTGTTTTCTTCTTTGTTTTTTGAGTAGTTTATATATTCTGGAAGTTAATGCTCTTGTCAAATACATCAGCAGTAAAGGTTTCCTCCCACTCTGTGGGTTTTCTCTTCACTTCCTTGATTGTTTGTTTTGCTGTACAGAAGCTTTTGAATTTAATAAAGTCCCACTTGTCAACTGTCGCTGCTGTCTGATTTAGAAAGTCTTTTCCTACACCTATGTCTTGTAGGTCGCTGACAACGTTTTCTTCTATCACCTTCAGAGTTTGGGGTTTCACGTTGAGGTCTTTGATCCATTTGGAGTTGATTTTTGTACAGGGTGAGAGGTAAGGGTTTAATTTTATTCTGCTACAAGTGGGATGGTACAAGCCTTTAATCCCAGTGCTGGGGAGGTAGAAGCAGGTGGATCTCTGTGAATTCAAGGCCAGCCTGATCTGCATAGTGAGTTGTTCAAGGCCAGCTGGGGCTACAAAGAACAAGAATTGTTTTTTTTTTTTTATTTAAAAAAGAAAAAAAGAAAGTCTTCAAACACTGCCAAATGTCCCCTCAAAGGGCAAAATCACTCTCAGCTGAGAAGCACTACTACAAACTAAATCTCTGACTATGTATCTTAAGATGACAATATCCTAGGTTAATTTTCTGAAACTTAAGAACTAAGGAATGCTAGAAACAATTTGGCAGTTGTTAAAAGTTTTAAACACAGAATTACCATATGGCTCACCAATTCTATTCCTAGGACTAAGTCCCAAAGAATTTAAAACGGGTCCTTAAAATAAGGTATGTACGTAAATGTATATAGTATTACTATTCACAATAGCCAAAATGTAGAAACAGTCCAAATATCCATCACAGAAAGATTGGAAAACAAATTCTATCATACACATATACAACAGAATACATGGAATACGGTATTTGACTATATAAAGGAACAAATTAGTAACACGTTACACTTTGGCAGAACCTGAAAACATGTTAGGGTTAGAAATGGAGCCGAACCACTTACTGCTTGCCTAGCAAGAGGGAGAGAGGCAGGGGCAGGGGCAGACACAACAGCAGGCATGGTACTTTTAACTGTCAGCTTGACACAATCTAGGAAGAATTTCTCAACAGACAGTTTAAATCAGGTTGGCCTGTGGGCATGTCTGTGGGGGTTGTCTTGACTGTATAATTTTATATGGGGAGATCTAGCCTGAAAATGAGTGACAACATTCCTTGGTCTGGACCCCTGAACTTAGAAATAAAGCCAACCGAGTACTAAGCATGCATCATTCATTTCTCTCTGCTCTTGAACTGTGGATGTGATATGACTAGCTGTGGATGTGATAAGACTAGCGACTTCAATTTACTGCCTTGACTTCCCACAATGCTGGACTGATCCTGGAATTGTGAGCTAAAATAAACCCTTTTTCTCCTAAGTTGCTTTTGCCAGGGTATTTTATCACAGCAACAGAAATGAAACTGGAAAATCATGCAATTCCATTACATGAAATATCCAATAAGACCATCAGATAAAATGTAGACTAACAGTTGTCAGGGAATGGGGAAAGAGAAGACAACAAAGAAACTACTGAATGGATTAAGAATTTTACCTTGGAATGATGGAAATGTTCTACAGTTAGACTGGGGCAGTAACTGTACAATAGTGTGACTGAACTAAACAATACTGAGCTCTTTACTTTAAAATGGCTATTCTGGGGCTGGAGAGATGGCCTAGCAGTTAAGACCACCGACTGCTCTTGCAGAGGACTCAGGTTTGATCCCCAGCACCCACATGGCGGCTAGGAACCATCTAACATCTAACTCCGGTTCCAGGGGAATCTGATGCCCTCTTCTGACCTCCGCGGCATTGCACAACACAGGTGCACAAACCTACATGCAGACAGTACATTCATACACATACGAAAATAAATTAAAAAATTGTTTTAATAAAATAAAATGGCTATTTTGTTATAGGAATTTCCTCTCAATACACTATTTTTAACAGGACTCAATGCTTGACTAATTTATTTCTTTTTAAATTTTTTAAATTTATTTTTGTATGTGTATGAATGTACTGTCTGCATGCAGGTCTGTGCACCCGTGTTGTGCAGTGCTGCAGAGATCAGAAGAGGGTCTCGGGTTCCCTTGGAACTGGAGTTCTCCTGGAATTGGAGTTACAGACGGTTCTTAGCCGCCATGTGGGTGCTGGGGATCAAACCCAGGTCCTCTGCAAGAGCAGTCGGTGCTCTTAACCGCTAGGCTATCTCTCCAGCCCTTGACTAATTTATTTCCAAGACCAAAAAGAAATGTTGAGGCTGGAAAAGATGGCTCAGTGGTTAAGAGCAGTGACTACTCTTGCAGAGGACCCAGGTTCAGTTCCCAGCACCCACATGGCAGCTATCAACCATCTATAACTCCAGTTCCAGGGGATTCAATGCCTTCTCTCTTCTGCAAGCATTGCATGACACAGGTGCACTTACACACATGCAGGCAATATACTCACATACATAGAATAGAAATAAAATATTTTTAAAAAGAAATGCCAATCTTTTAACAAGAAGGTTTTTAAATATTTTATTTACTATTTTTATTTTATGTGTATGTGTCTATTCCCTGCATTATGTAAGTGCATCTGTGTCATGCAATGACCAGGGAGGTCAGAAGGTGTTAGATCCCCTGGAACTGGAGTTACGGGCCCTGTTAGTGCTACCATGTGGGTGCTCACAACTAAACCCACATCCTCTATAAGGGCAGCCAGTGCTCTTAACTGCTGAGCCATGTCTCCAGCCCCCCAAAATTTTTATATTATGCAACAAGCATCTATTCTGCAAAAGACACATGATGAATCTGACCTTCTATAATGCTGACACACAGTTCATAAGTTCATAAATGGACAAATACTAATGTACACAAACGGGAGTAAAATGAAATGGGCAATGCAGAAATGAAAAGTCATTCTACTAATTGTAACTGGTAGTTTACTTATTTTTATTAACATACAAAGCTAGCTAATGAGTTTCCTTATGGCATTCTCATACATACTTGATTTTAGTTTCTCGTGCCTCTCCCGTTTCTCTTGCCCATCTTCCTGTACCCCTTCCCCATTTGTACAATTCCATCCCCCAATATTCCTCTTTCCACTTTCATGTTGCCTTTGTTCTATTATTCTCCCCACTCCACTTCCTTAGAACTACTCTTTTCTCCACTCATGGGGCCCTTTCTAGTTTGCTAATCTGTATCCGAACTCACTCCCACATAAACACACATTTATAAAATTAAAAGACAGGGTCAACATATGAGATAGAACATGTGGTATTTGTCTTTATGAGACTGAGTTACCAAATTTATTTATTTTATAGTTCCATCCATTTTCTTTTTTTCTTTTTTTATTATTTATTATATTTTAAGGGATTCACAATATAAGAGCACAGTTGTTTTCAGATCACATTGACATTGCTCAGTTTGCCATACAACTAGGTAATTGGTGCTAGCATCCATAGATGAAGGATACCATTCGTCGTTTGTTTTTCTGGGACTGTGTTACTTCACTCAGCATGATATCTTCTAGCTCCAGCCATTTACCTGCAAAGCTCATGATGTCATCTTTCCATTTTCTTATAAGTTTCATAATTCCATTTTTTGTAACAGCTGAATAAAATTCCATTCTGTGTATGTACCACAGCTTCATTATCCATTCATTCACCTGTAAATGGACATGTTAGCTGATTCCAATTACCTGCTTAGTGAACAGAGCAACAATAAACACAGATGTGTATTTCTGTGAGGATACAGAGTCCTTTGGGTATATGCCCCAGAGTGGTACACCTGGGTCTTGGGGTACTTCTATTTTTGCTTCTGTGAAACCTCTGCACTGATTTCCACAGTGTCTGTTCCAGTTAACATTCCCACCAACAAGGAATAAGGGTTCTTTCCCCACAGGCTCAGCAGTATTTGCTGTCATTTGTTTTCTTGACGATGCCATTCAGACTGAGGTGAAATGGAATCTCAAAGTAGTTTTAATTTGCTTTTCCGGGATGGCTACAATGTTGAATATGCTGAAAATAATTATTGACCATTTCTATTTCTTCTTTTGAAAAGCACTCTGTTAAATTCCTTGGCGTATTTACTGACTGGCAGCTTTGGTTTTCTGATATCTAATTTTTGCAGTTCTGGATATCAGCCTCCTGTCTGAAGTATAGCTGACAAAGATTGTTTCCTATTTTGTAGGTTGCCTGTTCACTCCGCTAATAAGTTTCCTTTGCTGTGCATTAGCGTTTAGATTTCATGTAATCCTACTTGTCAATTTTAACTGGTATTTATAAATCTAAAAATAAAAATGTTTTACAATTATGAAGCAAATATGATAGCTCTCCTCCATTCAACAAAATCATGAGCTGTCAATGTTTTCAGAAGTACTGCAAGTGGGAAGATGAAAAAATTCTGGAAATGTTGGGTAAAAATGTTAATGATTCAACAACATACTTAACACCATGGAACTATACACCAAAAATGGATAAAATACCAAATTTAATCATGTATATTTTCCATGCACAAACACAAAATATACCAACGGCAGGAAGAAGACCCAGAAATAAGCTAGGAACTACCAGAGGTATATTTGTACTTTCAGGGTTTTTTGGTGGCACTGAGAATTGAAGCCATTGTTTCTACCATGCTAGGTAAGTACTCTATTACTGAACTGTACCCCCAGCTCTGACAGAAATATCTGAAACACAGAATTTAGCTTCACAAGATACATATACTCCAGGTTCATGCATCATAACTGATGAGCAGTTAATTACATTCAAAGGATGTTGCCTACTTCAAAACAAGAAAAACACAGAATATACATTTTATTTGCTATATACTCTTCTTTGGGGGGTGGGGGGCAAGATCTCCCTATAACCTTAGCTGTCTTGGAACTTACTATGTACAACAGACTGGCACCCATCACAGAGATCTGCCTTAGTGCTAGGATTAAAGGCCACCACACCCAGCCCTATGTACTCTTTATCAACATCTCTAATATAATTTTTCATCATCCTATAAATAAAAATAGTGAATAGAAAGAAATGGTAAATGACAACTACTTTTCTTAGTATATAGGGGTTGAGTCCTAGTATCACCCAGTTACAATGCCAGGAATGAAACACTAGCTCATTAGCAGGGTGTTTTGGATTAATTACCTCTTGGCCTCAGTTTCTTTATCCAAAAATGAAAATAAAGATAGCTTTTATCTCATAGAGCCACTTAGAAGATTAAGGAGGTCAATGCACATAGAAAAACATATAACACGAGAAGAGAAGAGGAGAGGAGAGGAGGGGAGGGGAGGGGAGAAGAGAGGAGGGGAAGAGGGACAGAGGAGAGGGGACTGGGTGGCGAGTGTATTGGGGGAGGGGAGGAGGAGAGAGGAGGGGAGAGGGGGGGGGGTTTGGGGGTGGGGGAGGTGAGGGGAGGGAGGGGAGGGAGAGTGGGGAAGGAGAGTGGGGAGAAACAGAAACAAATCATAGACATAAGGGGCTGAAAGATCACCCACTTTAGGGCACCTTGCTGCTACCTTGGTGCAAGATGACCGTGATCATTTCTCACATCACATAGTGACTCAACAAACATTATGCAACTACTCCAGTTTTCCCCGGGAAAAAAACCTAACCGTGCTGGTGGTAATGAAACTTGTACACCACTAGGGCAAGCCTGTATGAGAAACCCTTAATAGACTCAAGTGAATCCGACCACCTTGACCCACAAGGAGCCATACCCTTGCTCGTTTCCAATCATCAATCTTGGGAATATATCCCTCCGACTCTGTCCTCACAACACGCTCCGAAGCATACGTGTATCTGCAATGTCGTGATTTTCAGCTCGTTGCACCGGGCTCTGCGCTACATACAAATACTCGGCCTGACAACACCATCCTGTGCCCCTCACAGACGAGTGGAAGACAAATATGGTGACAGATGCGTCATACCAATGGAAGTTCTATTCACGGTAAAGAAAGATGGCATCATGAAACTTGCAGGTAATGATGGAGGGAACTAGAAGAGTTTATGCTAGTGAAGTAACACAATCACAGAAAACAATGATGGTATCCCTCTCTGTGGTGCTAGCCAAGTACCTAGCTGTAAGACACACTGACAACGTTAATTGCTTATGTTCCCTCATGATCAAAAGACAACTGTGCTCTTGCATTGTGAATCCTCACAGGTACTATCTAGAACTGACACTAACATTTATTTTTCAGACCTTGGGTTTTTGTTATGTGGAGAGTAGTGTGCAATCTTTTAAGAGTAATTTTGGGATAGAAATGGATAAAAATGTTGAAATAGATGTGAAATCAAGAAAATAGGAATATGAAAATAACAATGTTGAGTTTCCAAAGGATAAAAATGATAGGAATGAAGGCAATGTAACAGGCGGGGTGCAACACGGAGCGGCTGCTGGGTACAAAAGCATACAGGATAGCACACAAAAAGGGGGGATGGAGGGAAAGGGAAAAGGCAGGGAACCGAGGGAAAACGTACAGGGGAATGATGGAGGGAACACTCTTGAAACAGCATCAAAGGGGGGTCAACCAGACTTCCTATTTCAGGGAGGTCTTGGAAGCCAGCCACAATGGGACTTTAGCCAGTGTGGCCAGTCTATAAAGACGGAAAGTCTGCTCATGGCTTCGAAAGGAAGCCTGGCCTAGCAACACCTGATTTTCCCAGTGGATGGAACGGGTAAATGAAAAGCGTGAAAGAGGCAAGGCCCCTCCCACCCTGCCTCCCCCAGAAAACCCCGAGAGACCCCTGAAGACCAGATCCTCAACTGACCTTGAGAAACAAAACCTTGGTTTAATCGGGCTAACTGTGTGGCCTTAACATCCAAAGAGAAAGTACAACCAGAAATAAATATGTATCAAGTAAAAACCAAGAAGAAACTGTACACTGCAACATAAGAACTTGAGATCTTAGTAACAGACAAAAAAAAAAAAGAATACTGTGGTTTGGCCCGTCTTCAATTCTTACTGGCGAGTACGCACACCCTGTGGCTACCACGCTTTTGGCACTCCTCAAAGACAGTGAACACAGCTTTTTAACTCTTCCAATATGGATGCAGGACCGTCTTCCAAAAATCCTCCAACCTTCAATGCCCAGATGGGGACTACTGAGATACCAGCTTGTGGACTAAACAGCTAAGGATTCAGCCTTGTCAGAATATAGACTGCCATTGTTGGACTACCTGGGCCATACTCATGAGGCCAGTACAGGGGATCAAGACAGGACACAGTGCTTACTGGACTTCATTTGGGGGGGACCATGGGAGGGAAAACCCCAATGTGGAGCAAAAGTGTAGGATGATGGTTGTTTGGGATGCAAGGAGGAATCTTCAAGCCTAGAGAAAAGATGACAATCTTTTAAAGGGAAAAAAAAAAAAAAAGGCCTCTAGCAGGGCCATGGTGCACACACCTTTAATCCTAGCCGAGGAGGCGTATGATGCAGGCGGAGTGGTGTCTTTTGAGTTCATAGATCATGTTCTATAGAGTGCGTTCCGAGGACAGCTGGGGCTTACAGGGAGACCTTGTTTGAAAGACAAAAAAAAAAAAAAAAAAAGTCCTCCAATCATAAGTGATATATATATATTTACTATATATATATACTATATATAATTATAATATATAATATACATATACTGTATATACAAGTTGGGAAAGAGAATAACAAACAAAAGAAAACTGAAAAAAAAAAAAACTCTTTAAAGATGCAGAAAGGAGCAGACAAGATGGTATTTAACAGAGTGGGGTGGGTGTGGTAAACACTGGAAAGGGACGGTGCTCTGAGAGGTCTCATTGAGCATACATGTGTATGATTCTTTATTAGGAAAAGAGTGTTATAAAAAACGAGGAAAACAATCAAACCAAAAATCATAACCGTTGCAATACCATAGATTAGTCAGCAACAACATCCAAAATATCAAACACAGTTCCTGGAACATCCTAGGTGTACATAAAGCTGTCACTGTTACAACCATCTTAGAACTGGTAAAGATCATCCAATCTGATTCTCTCATTTTACAGAAGATACCAAACCAACCCAAAGCAAAATATGAAATGTCAAATGAGTACAGCAAATACATGGTAAGTTCATCAAGACCAGACATGAATATTCTGGTAAGGCTTTCATAGGTAGACACTGAATCATGAAGTAAACATTGCTTTAACACTGAAAACCAAAAGGCATAACTTCTTCCTATCACTGATTTTTATAACATGTGGTCTGAATCTACATGCTAAATAGGTTTATGTGTCAAATATAAAAATAAGGTAAATCCATGTTACTGAGGTTAAAAGCTAGCTTTCCGGGCTGGAGAGACAGCCTAGCGGTTAGAGCGCCTACTGCTCTTGGCAGTGGACCTCCGGGTTCCGATCCCCAGCACCCCACATGGCGGCTTAGAAACCGCTGTACTTTCCGATTCCAGGACAACTCCAGTTCCAGGGGAATCCGAGACCCTCTTCTGACCTCCGCAGCATTGCAGGACACGGGTGCACAGACCTACATGCAGACAGTACATTCATACACATACAAAAAAAAAAAAAATAAAATAAAAAATTAAAAAAAAAAGCTAGCTTTCCAATTAGAATGGCAATGTATTATTTACCAAGTATCTGGTGTTGGGGGGATAAACAACCTTCCAAACTCAACAACATGAGGCTAAAAGAAAAGGTCCTAACTTCAAAACTTTCTCTTTTTGACAAGATTTGATTGTTTTGAAATAAATCGACAACCTTCAGTTTTTCATTGAACATATCTCACAGTTAATTCTATTATTATTCATTTTAATCTCTATAAATGCCCAGCTTATACAATATGTTTAAATCATAAAATTTTTAAATTGTGTGTGTGTGTGTGTGTGTTTGTGCGCGCGCGCACGCGCATTACGTGCACACGAATGCAGGTACCTGCAGAAGTTAAAGATGTTGGGTCTTGTGAGCAGTCTGTCAAAGGTGCTAGGAACCAAACTTGGGTCCTTTGCAAGAACAGTAACCACTGAGCCATCTCATATAATAAGATAATCATCTCATCACAGAGCCCAATCACACAACTGAAACACTAAAAATGAACCATTTGGTGACCTTACATGGCAAGCCCATCAATATGTTAATTATCTTCAGTGACATTGTATCCAATTTATAATTCATCATACTAAGTACTTCTCTTGCTGCTTTGTTTACACTTTATTATTAGTAGGACTACAACCAACTTTCAAGCTCACTGGGAAGGCTAAATCAGGAGGATCACAATTTTTTTGAGATGGTATCTTCTCCCTACATATACCCCGGAGAAGATAACACCTCAAAGAGAGAGAGAGAGAGAGAGAGAGAGAGAGAGAGAGAGAGAGAGAGAGAGAGATTGAGATACTTTTAAGAGCAATGAAAGAACGGGGTCTTTTCCATATACCCTGGCTGGCTGGGAACTTATTATACAGACCAGACTGGCCTCAAACTTGCCTAGATCTTCCCACCTCCTGCCTTCTGAGTGCTGGAAGTTTTCACATTAGAACTATATTTCTATGTTAATTTTTAAAGCCTTTCATATGAAATCTTCATAAACATTTGGTTATCATAATTTTTTTTTTCATTCAGTGTTGCAGTCGAATTATATTGTCTGTATTGTCAACATTTGGGGAGCTGAGGCAGGACCAACGTGGCCTACAGGAGACAAGCCAGTTCCTGTCTCCAAAACAGACAGACAAATTCAGTAGCGGTGGATTTCTAGTTAAGACTATTGAAATACTGGAATCTTTTTTTTTTTTTTTTTTTTTTTTTTTTTTGTCTTTTCGAGACAGGGTCTCCCTGTAGCCCCAGCTGTCCTGGAACTGACTCTGTAGACCAGTCTGGCCTTAACTCACAAAGATCCGCCTGCCTCGGCCTCTCAAGTGCTAGGATTAAAGGCGTGCGCCACCACGCCCGGCTTGGAATTCTTCTGTCAGACACCGAGTTCGGTTCGCAAGAAAACTGAGTTCCAATATTCCAAAGTAGCGGGAGCAGATTCCTATTTTACACAAAACGTAAAATGTAATTAATCCACACACTACTACACTACTATCAATAAGGCAATACTCAGAGTAAAGGCATAGCAGGAATAATTAAGCTTTAAAAATATTCAAGATTAGGCAGAGGCAGGAGGATCTTTGTGAGTTCAAGGCCATCCCTGTCCTGTTCCAGGACAGCTGGAGCTACAGAGAGACCCTGTCTCGAAAAGACCAAAAAAATATATGTGTGTGTGTGTGTGTGTGTGTGTGTGTGTGTGTGTATGTATTCAGGATTAAAAACAATGCCTCTCCGATTATTTTAATTATTTTGAAAGGAGTTGTAAACCTAACGCTACAAGCAAAACCCATAACAAGGTAAGTGATGAAGCAAACATGCACTCTGTAGGTAGTTAATTTTATTCTTTCTCTCGTTTCCCTTCACTGTTCGGAAGTTTTTCAACACAGGTGGTACTAAGGATAAGAGCATAAATAGTACATAAACAGGGTTCTATCTGTTGACAGAGGAAAGGTTCGCAGCTGTGCTGATGCAGAAATGTCTGGAAGAAGAAAGGATATGCAAACCTGTACACGCCGAAACCCTGGGGCACCAGAGGAAAGAACGCCAGGGCCTGCCCTACCCGCCCAGGCCCTTGCCTCCACTGGGAACGTGACTCAGGAAAGCTCGGGGCGGGCGGCCTGGCGCGGCTGCCTCCAGGCCCTGTGTCTGGGCTCGGCTGAGGCGTGCGGAAGTTCGGTCGCGGTTCCGATCTTACCTGGCCTGCACGACTACGCAGCGGTGGGGCAGCGCCTCACAGTCGGCGCCTATCTGGCTCCGAGAACCCGCGATGAATCAGCCCGATTCCATTCAAAAGAGTCGCCCAGGCCTCTGCCGAGAAGCACTTCCGGGTTCACTGCTCTACTTTGGCTTCCGTTCCCCCGACGGCCAATCGGAGACGGCTCCGGAGTCTGGCAGGACCTAGGGTGGGGGTGGAGCCCACAGCGCCGGCGCAGGCTGTCTTCAGTCTCTTTTTCCGGGAGGCGGAAGTCTTCTGGCCGCCCCACCCTAGGTGGGACATCCTCCCACTTCTCGCCCATCTCCTGGCGGCTTCCCCTGAGATTCCTCACTGGCTTGGAAAATTGGAAAATACTTTAACGAGCCCAGAATCCCTTTCGTTCTGATGTTCATCGCCATTGTGGCCCTCCTTCAAAAGTAAAAACTTATCTTGAATTAGCCTTGACTTGGGTACCAGAGTATAAAAAAGAGGCAGGTAGATAATTAGAGATAAACAGGCTCTCTTCCAGAGTCTGGTTTACCCACCTTCTTGCCTTCGCTGTTTAAAAGAATTCTGGTGCCAGTTGTGGTGGTGCATGCCTTTAATCCCAGCACTAGAGATGCAGAGGCAGGCGGATCTCTGTGAGGTCCTCTGTGAATTCCAGGCCAGCCTGGGCTTCAAAGTAAGGACTGTTCTCAAAAAAAAAAAAAAAAAAAATGGATTATGAATTTCAATGAAAATACTCCATCAAAAATGCCTCTGATGCAGTCTGTAAAGATGACTTATTCAGGTTTCTCTACATGATTATGATTATCAATCACCTTTTACCTTTTTATTTCTGCTCTATGGTAGATTTTCAAAAAGCAAAACTGCCTAAGTAATTAATATTGACAAGTTTATATCACACTCTAGGTCTGTATTAGGGAGCCATATTTACCAATCCCCGTCATTTTCTCAAATATGCTACAATATACCTTTAAAGCATTCCTAAATCAAAAATGGTTGGTGAATCAGGTGGATGAAGAAGAAATTACAGAATCTGCATCCAAAACTATATAAGAAACACCATTGTGTAGACCTGTCTCACATATACACAACTCTATTTTAAAATTCTTAGATTGTTTAACCCCAGGTAACATCTCTCCAAGTTGGTTTGCCAATTAATCATTCTAGAAATCATGTACTAATGTCCAATCCACTCCCCCCCCCCACTAAAGATTGAAAGATTGAGGCCTAATAATTTAGGCAAGTGTCCCACCACTAGACTGTATCCCTGGACCTCTTTTGCACACTATTTTGAGATAGACCCACTAAATTGCCAGACTGGGCTAGAACTTACTCTGTAGCCCAAGCTGTCCTTGAATTTGCCATCTTCCTGCTGCCTCAGTTTCCCAAGTCTCTGGGATTACAGGTCTGCCTCACCAAGCCATGCTCACTGCTTACTCTTCTCCAGGCTCCTTCCACCTTAACTAAGACCTACCTTGTGTCGTCATCGTTGTTGTTGTTGTTGTTGTTTTGTTAAATTGCTCCATTAATCTGTCTCTAGTTGGCCACCAGTCTGTTATTCATCTCATTTGAAAAGTTTTTCGTGTTTTACAAATACAGTCGTACCTCTTCTTTTATTAAAGTTCACAAGGAAATTTTCAAGGAAAGACTAAAGATTAAGATTTAACTGGCCTATTATGTAAAACACACCTATGATTTCAGCATATGAGAGGCTGAGTCATGATTCCTAGGAATTTGAGTCAGGCCTAGACCATATAGCCAGTTGAAAAAAAAAAAAATCAAGCTGGGCATGGTGGCACACTCCTTTAATCCTAGCAGAGGCAGTTGGATCTCTGTGAGTTCAAGGCCAGTCTGGTCTACAGAGTGAGCTCCAGGCCACATGGGACTTAAAGGGAGACCCTGTCTCCGGGAAAGAAAAAAAAAAAAAAAATAGATCAATAGTAGCCTACCTCCAGCATTATTCCATTTTTTTTTTTTTTAATGCGTATGAGTGTACTGTCTGCATATAAGTTGGTGCACCGGTGTCGCGCAATGCCGCGGAGGTCAGAAGAGGGCATCAGATTCCCCCGGAACTGGAGTTAAAGCCAGTTCAGAGCAACCATGTGGGTGCTGGGAATCGATCCCGGGTCCTCTGCAACAGCAGCTGGCACTCTTAACCACTGAGCGTTCTCTCCAGTCCCCATTATTACTTTTTTTGAAAAGAGGAGATAGGCCGGGCGTGGTGGTGCACGCCTTTAATCCTAGCACTCTGGAGGCAGAGGCAGGTGGATCTTTATGAATTCAAGGCCAGCCTGGTCTACAGAGTGCATTCCAGGACAGCTGGGGCTACAGGGAGACCCTGTCTCGAAAAAAACAAAACAAAAATAAATAAATAAATAAATAAATAAATAAATAAATAAATAAATAAAAATAGAGGAGATAACTGAGCATGGCGGTGCACCACTTTAATCTCAGCACTCTGGAGGCAGAAGCAGGAGGAGGTCTGAGATCAAGGCCAGCCTGGTCTACATAGTAAGTTCCAGGCCAGCTGAAGCTCCAGGGAGACCCTATCTCAAAAAAATAAATAAATAAAAATAGAGGATAAATTAACACATTCCCAAATGAAAATCACAAGAATTTGCCAATAGGAAATCTTCTCTACAAGAAATACTAAAAGGAATCCTTCAGCTTCAAATAAAAATGCAATAGACAATACTCAAAACCACATGAAAATAAACATCTGTAAAGATACATAATGGGGCTGGAGACATGGCTCAGCAGTTCAGAGAGACTGCTTCATAATCATGAGGACTGAACTTCATGTCTCAGGATTCCCATAACATGCCACCAGACAGTTCTCCAAAACTCCAGCTCCAAGTGGAGCTTACTGGCTTTCAGCCTAGTCAAACTGTGAACCCCGGGTTCAAGAAGAGACGCTGTCTCAGAGGAATAGGAGGAGAGTGATGGAACAGGACACCTGATACCCACTTCTGGCCTCCATGAACATCCATAGGCATGAGTACCTCTACTCCTAAGTGTATATACACTCACATAGACACATATCTAAATTAATTAAATATAATCTTTGGAGGGGGGGTTGAGAGAGGGTCTCCCTGTAACCCCAGCTGGCCTGGAACTCACTATGTAAGCTAGGCTGGCCTCCATCTCACAAAAATTCACCTGCCTCTGCCTCCTGAGTAGTAGTAAAGGCATGCATCACCATGCCACAAAGAACACATTAAAAGATCATGAACATTTTAAATAGAAATATAATTATTCTTGAAATAAACTCCTTAAAAACAAGAAAATTTATATGGCTACATATCTGATATGAATATTTACTCGTCTGGGTGTGGTGGTGCATAGCTTTAATCCCAGCACTTGGAAGGCAGATGCAGGCAGATCTCTGTGAGTTCAAGACCAGCCTGTTCTACATAGCAACCAGGCCAGCTGGGTATACAGGGAGACTCTGACTCAAAAAAGACAAAAAAATACACTAATGCTTAAGACATTCATCCTTTAGGTTAGTCTCAATGTAGTTTTGAAGAACATTGTAGCATACAGAACTACACTTTATATATATATATATATATATATGTAAATATATCAGGCTGGCCTTGAACTCACAAAGATCCGCCTGCCTCTGCCTCCCAAGTGCTAGGATAAAAGGCATGTGCCACCACGACTGGCGGCCAATTTCTTAAAAATCATAAATTTCGAGGGCCAGGAGCACAAAAATTTCACAAATGACCAAAGCATAGAGAGTAAGAATCTGCAGAGTAAGAATCCTTGGACAGCACTCCTATATTAAACTTCACCCAACCAGGGCTCAGGGACCATTTCAGAAGAGGGGGCAGAAAGATTGTAAGTGCCAGGGAGGAGGTGCATGACCATATGAAAATAGAGTCCTACAAGCCCCTGGGACCCTGCTCACTTAAACCTATAGTGATGGTGTCAGCATGCACAAGGTGCATGCAAACAAGCAGACAAAATTCAGCACAGGACCATGGAAATGGTAACAAGCCCAAATATTAGTAGAAGAAATATTGGCAGCTAATTACCGCTTAGTAAAGAAGAGATGATCTTCTTAAAGGGAGGGACTCTACATAGGCTGACTAGACTCAGTGGATGAACTCGCACCGAGGTATGTCCAGGGACACTAATTTGACAGGTCTTAACACAAATGTCAGAATGTATTAATTACAGTGCGGGGGGAGGGGGGGCTGTATAAAAATTTTTTTAAAAGATGCTCTGTATGAACAACACAAAAGTTCAATAAAAGGTTCACCAAAAAAATCATAAATCACCAAAAGTTCACATTACTGAATTTGTAACATACATAGGGTTATGTTGAGAGAAACTTTCCTGCTCATTTGTTATTCCTTGAATTTGGCACCTTTACTGAATGCATGCATCGCTCTGGCTATTAGCATTACTACACACATGTTCAAACTTTAAAATCCAACATCACACTGAGATTATTATAAAAATTTCTTCCTATTAGTAAAGAGCTCTAAGGACAACTACTTTCAAATACAAATTCCGATGACGTACCTGAAAAGTTATAATAGTAAACTTTTTGTTAACCCAGATTTACAATCATGAATGCTAAAAAAAAAAGGGGGGGGGGATGTTGCCATTTAATTTTGAAGAAATGCTTTGGAAGAATTTAAGAAACATTTTCTGTTCAAAATTTGAAATTGATTTTCATTATTATACCTAATTATAGTTTTTGAGTTAGGCAGTTTGTATCATAAATAAATATAGATCCAGTACAGGGAAAAGAAAAAAAATGGGAAAATATTTACATTTTAAAGTACAGTGAATTAATTTAATGTATAAAGCCAATAGAATAATTGTTACTTTTGCCAGATGGTATTTTACATTTTGATAAAAAGATATATTCTTAATCATATATGTCAAGGAAAAGCGACCATATGTTGATAAACACTTCCAATTTGTAATTTAATTTAAAAGCCACTATTGTTATTGCCATGATGTGTGTGTATGTGTGTGTAAGAGAGACAGAGACAGAGACAAAGATAGAAACAGAGAGAGACAGCAAGAGACAGAGAGAGATGTGGTATAAGTATACTTTATATCAATAAACTTTAATCTTTTCAAGTAATTTCAACTGTTTGAGGAAATAATTCAATGAAGAATTTTCTTAGCATATGTTAAGAAGACACCCATAATTCAGAATCCATGATACATACTCAAATTACTCATGAGTGAAAAGAATACTTCTGCTTTTAAGAGCCTCTAAAACTTAATTTCCTATATGTTAGTAAAACAAACAGAATATACAGAGAAACTTAAATGGTTCCATGTTTACTTATCTTATGTAGAGACCCAAGATAGTCTAAAGATTTTTTTCAAGAATGTTGATTTTACATTATAAAACAATTTTCCAACTTACGAAAAGGTTTTTAATGAAAGAAACCTTATGAAAGGCACAGAAGGGGCTGGAGAGATGGCTCAGGGGTTAAGAGCACCAACTGTTCTTGCAGAGGACCCGGGTTCAATTCCTACCACCCACATGGCGGCTAAGAACCATCTTTAAGCTCGGTGTGGTGGCGTACTCAGGAGGCAGAGGCAGGTGGATCTCTGTGAGTTCAAGGCCAGCCTGGTCTACAGAGTGAGTTCCAGGCCAGCTAAGGCTATAGGGAGACCCTGTCTCAAAAAGACAACAACAACAAAAAAAGAAAGGCACAGAAAATGGCATTTAATCTACACAAAAGGAAAGTGGCAATAGATGATTATGTCTATGGGGTACTTTCTTAATTGTTGAGTGATATGGGAGGCCCCAGCCCCCTGTGGGCAGTGCCATACCCCTGAGCAGGTCATTATGTATTGTATAAAAACAGGCTGAGCATGGACCAGGGGACCAAACCAGGAAGCAGCTTTCACCCATGACCTGGGCTTCAGTTCCTGCCTCCAGGTTCCTGTCCTGAGTTCCTAACTTGGGCTCCCTAAGTGATGAACTGTGATCCAGGAGATTCAAACTAAATAAACCCTTTCTTCCCCAGGTTGGTATTGGACAGCGACTGAAAGCAAACTAGAACAGTGTTCCTGTTGTACCTGACCAAAATATCTCATAAATATACCTAGAACCAAAACTGGCAGATTATAGTATGTGTGTGTGAATTCTTTTTGTGATTTTTTAAACAAATTTTTGTGTATTTCATACAGAACACCTCAATCAACTTCAATCACCTTTATACCACCTTCTCCAATGGCAGCCTCCCACAGCCCCCACACTAGAATTCATACACTCTGTCATTTGTGATAAAGCCCACTGTGTCAAGTTAGTGTCCCTAGATGTTCCTCAGTATAAGTTCATCCACTGAGGTTGTGGCATGATTGGACTTTCTTTCCAATGAACTGGCCCTGGAATGGAGGAGCCAGGGAACCAGCGATCCTTCCCAGCCAGTCAGCTCACCTAGAGGGAGAGGCTAAGCTCTCATAAGCCTAGAGTGCTAGTGGGCATCTCTCTCTCTCTCTCTCTCTCTCTCTCTCTCTCTCTCTCTCTCTTTCTCCCTCCCTCCTCCTCCCAATCTGTGCCATGAACATGAAGGGGGAGAGTGTCCATAAAATCCTGTAAGCCTCCCACCCACCATTTGCTCTGTAGGCAAGCCTGAGTAAACTCCCTAGTGTCCCCTAAACTAAAGATTGGACAGTCTGTTCCTGGATTTGCCTTAGGGATCTCGGGCAGCAGAGACAGGACACCACCTGTGTGGGTACCTCCCGGGAAGAATCTCTGTGACAGAGGTCTAGTCAGCCTATCCAGAGTCTCTCACTTTAAGAAGACCAGCTCTTCCTCACCCAACAGTAATCACCTGCCAATATTTCTTCAGCTAAGTTTGGGGTCTGCTGACCATTTCCTCAGTTTCAGGCTGGG
The DNA here is from genome assembly GCA_009823505.1 of Rhizomys pruinosus. NCBI lineage: Eukaryota > Metazoa > Chordata > Mammalia > Rodentia > Spalacidae > Rhizomys > Rhizomys pruinosus. Next base: position 4,654,567 of record VZQC01008327.1, on the reverse strand, counting down.
TTTTTGTCTCCATGAGTTTGCATGGGTCTTGTGCATGCTGACACCATTACTGTAGTAGGTTCATCTGAGCAGGGTCCCAGAAGCTTGTAGGACTCTATTTCCTTATGGTCATGCACTGCCTCCCCAGTTCTTACAATCTTTCCACCCCCTATTCTGCAACAGTCACTAAACCTTGGGTGAGTGAAGCTTACTCTCGGAGTCCTGTCCATGGACCCACACTCTGAAGACTCCTAATCTCCACACTTTGGCCATTTATGATCTTTTGTGTGCTGGCCCTCTGTCGCATGAGGGACCTGCATTAATGAGAGTCAAGAAATTCATTAGTCTCCTCTCTACCCCTATTTCTATGTTGCATGAGCCTCAGATGTAAATGTTATATTGTATTTGTGTTGCTTAGGCTTTGGCAATTTATAGAGAATATCTGTGTGTGACCAGTTGTGCTACTCTGTAAAAGTCACTGTCCGGTGCAAAAGAAGCTTCTTTGATGAATGGTGACCTGACCACAAATAGAAAGATACATATTTTGCACATAATAATAAGTTACATTAGCCTAGGAATCTGACAGCCTTGGGGATTTCTCATAAGATCTAGGACCTCTCCATCCATATGTATTTGGCTATGTTTACTACACATGAGTTTCCTTCCATTGAGTGGGAGGAAATTTAAGTCCAATTAGGTAGCCACTGATTACCCCCAAGATAAAAGTGCCACTACTGCACCAATGTCATATGCTGTGCCAGTCATTGATGTGCTTATTTGGTCTTAAAAATGGTGTTGGACCATGAATCGATGTTCTCCCTTAGCAGCTTGCATAGGGCTCTCTAAAGCTATGCAGGGGAAGTGGTTTCCAATCCATTCCAGCTCCATTGTTCCAAATCCCATCTCTGAAGTATGTCCTGTCTTCAGCAATAGGGCCTTACCTTTAAATTCTGGGAGGCAATCAAGGGCTGTGGCAATAGGCAGTGTAATGTTGGAAGTTTCTTGGATTACCCTGGGCAACAACTCAAAGAAAAGTTTCTCCTGTATGATACAGTCTCTTGTTATGCGCAGCCTTTAGCTGTGCACATGGACTCATGTAGAGATGTTGTATGTGTAATTTGTCTAGGTTGTTAGACTAATATGATTCTTTTGTTTTTTACACTATCTAGGCATTATTTATTCTCTTTCTCTCTCTCTCTCTCCCTCCCTCCCTGTCTAATCCTCTCTGCATGCCTTCCTCATTTAAAGTGTTCCCATTTTCCCCATTTCTCCCTTGATAATAACAGTCTCCTATGGCCCCACCTCTGTTGAGCTCCTTCTTTCCCTTTTCCCCATGAAATATATGTTAATTCTTACTATGTATAACAAATTTGTACTAACATGGGTACACTTATTTAGATCTATAGTAGAAAAACATATAAAGAATATATCAGACCTATGATCTCATGGGAATGGTATATAAATGACCAAAATTTGGGAAACACTGAATAATGATTTTGACGGTAGACAGACTTGAGTTCACCAGGTGGAGTTCACTAATTCCGTCACCTGCAATTCATGTGAATTTGGCCAAGTTACTTATTTCCCTTGGATGAACAGACTCATATAGTGGTTGCTTTAGCAAACTTTGTTTTAGCAAAGACCCAAATGGCAATGGCTTAAACAAATTATAACCTTTTTTGTCTTTCACATATGAAAGTCTAAAGTTCAAGGTAGTGAGGATCAGGGTGACACTGCTACAGCATCTTCTGGAACTATAGCGTATGGAAAGAGGACAAAGAGGAGGACTTAAAGTATGAGCTAAAATTTAACAGTTACCCACTTCTCTTTCCATTGTAGTGGCCACCTGCAAAAGAGACTGCCATCTCTAGTAGGAAAAATAAAACAAGAACTCAAAACTCTGCTCATCAAAAAAGAAAACAAAGATCCCTGAGAGGTGGAAAACCAATCTTCAGAGCCCTATAGTTCTTTCCATTATATTCCCAGCTTACCTGCTGGAAACAATTTCAAGCCTCGGCATGGGAAGGGGGAAATCACAGCTCACATTCTACCTCACTTGAAGAAACATGTGGGAATCTAGGAAAAGCAAGGCTGCAGGACAGTGTGCAGTCTTTGTACAGAGAGGAGAAAACTGCATAGAGAGAATTTCAGGATCTGCAGAGACACCCTCAGACATTCAGTTGAACGTTGATCAGTGCATGGGTATGATGGTGGGAACATAGACTACACCCAGGTAAGCTTGTGAAAAACTCATGATTCTGGTAACATTAAGTATATACCACAGGAGGTATACTCTTCAAGAGTAAGGAGAAATTATTAGATTAAACACAAGTCTGTTCCTGCTTAAAAAGCTCAGAAACAAGACCTGAATGGATTGGTTTTCCAGTAGCTGAATCAGACTCTGTGCTAAAATATCAATTCTCCACAAGCTGATCCATGTGAAATACAGAAGACTTAGCATTAAAAAACAATTCCAAGAGCCGGGCATGGTGGCACATGCCTTTAATCCTAGCACTTGGGAGGCAGAGGCAGGCAGATCTTTGTGAGTTCAAGGCCAGCCTGGTCTACAGAGTGAATTCCAGGACAGCTGGGGCTACAAGGAGACCCTGTCTCAAAAAGACTAATAGTAATAATAATAATAATAATAATCAATAAATAAATAAATAAATAAAAATTCCAAAAAGAACACTTACACTATCTGGCTTCAAACCTTACAAAGTAACAATAATCAATACTGTGGTATTGTTCCTGAAACAAATCCTAGTCCATCTTTTATTTTTAAGAGCAAAAGTGTTTTCTTATGTCTGGAATAGAGTTAATAGAATAAACAAACTCATAAATATGTGTGAATAAATGAGGTCATGCATAGGAAGTGTTTAGTATTGTACTGACCTATATAAACAAATGCCAACTTTTTTTTTTCAGTCTTTTTGAGACAGGGTCTCCCTGTAGCCCCAGCTGTCCTGGAATTCTCTGCGTAGACCAGGCTGGCCTTGAACTCACAAAGATCCGCCTGCCTCTGCCTCCCAGGTGCTAGGATTAAAGGAGTGCACCACCAAGCCCGGCAAATGCCAACTTTCTTTATTCACTAAATATAGGTTCTGAGGGGCAGGAACTATATCTGTTTTGATGATCATCAAAATCTTGAGCTTCTGAAGGAAACAGGTTCAACTATCTCAAGCAGAGTCAATAGCAGACAAGTTATCTTTAAACACAATCTAAAAGTCAACTCTTTCAAATGATAAAAATGGCCATAGTTTTTAGTATAGAATGCCTCCTGTCTTGTTCACAAATACTTTATCTTTAGCTTTAGAGCACCATACCTATTTTTGTGGAATATTCTAAAAGCAATTTACAAATTTTGGGGCGGTATTTTTGAGACAGGTTCTCCCTTTTAGTCCCAGCTGGACTGGAACTCACTCTATAGACCAGGCTGGCCTTGAAATCATAGAGATTGACCTGCCACTGCCTCCTGAGTGCTGGGATTTAAAGTGTGCGCCACCATGCCCGGCACTAAAGACAGTTCTTTTTTTTTTTTTTTTTTTTTTTTTTTTTTTTTTT
>VZQC01008327.1:4603377-4644321 GCA_009823505.1 Rhizomys pruinosus | reverse complement strand
GCTGCATACGGGGAGTGGTACCAGCCTAAGAAAGAGATGTATGTTGCAAGCAAAGCTGGAAGAGCTGAGCCATCTAAGCCCTTTGGAAGTCAAGTCCCAGAAGTTGCATGTGGAGCTACAGGATTTGGTGTTTGCCCTGCTGGTTTTCAGTCTTGTTTTGGTCCAGTATTTCCTCACTATGCCTCTATTACTCCCTTTTGGAATGGGAATGTGTATTCGGTTCCACTATACATTGGGAGTATGTAATTTGTCTTTTGATTTTACAGGAGCTTACAGTTTAGAGATTGGCCTGAGTCTCAGAAGAGACTTTGGACTGTGGACTTTTGAATGGCATTGAGACTGGTAAAGACTATGGGGACTTTTAAGGTTGGACTAAATGCATTTTGCATTTTATATGGTCAGGAGCCTATGGGGACCAGGGAGTGGAATGTGGTGGTTTGAATGTGTGTCCCCCATTGGCTCTAGGTATTCAGACATTTGTCTGCAGTTGGTGGTGCTGTTTTTGGAGGTCTTGGGATGTGTGGCCATGCTGCAGGAAGTGTGTCACTGGGGGAAGTCTTAGAGAGCTTAACAAGCCTCATGGTCTGCAGTTGCTTCCTCTTTGCTTTCTGTGCTCTTTGTGAGAAGTGACCCTCGGTTTGCTACTACAGATCCAGCCACCACGCCTCCAGCCACAGTGGACTCTAATTCCCTGGAACCGCCAATCGTAAGCTCAAATAAATGCTTCCTTTTATAAGTTCCTTAGTCATGGTGCTTTATCACAGCAACAGAAAACTGACTAATACATATATCATAGTTAAAATTCTACACCCCAAAACAAAGACAAATTTCTGATGGCTACAAAAGAAAAACAAGTCACATACAAAGGGAAACCCATCAGAATTACGACTGACTTCTTGGCACAAACCATGAAAGCAAGAAGAACATAGAGCAAAGCATTCCCCGTGTTAAAGGACTATGGATGCCAACACAGAATACTTTACCCACCAAAAATTTCGATTATAGATGAAGGAGAGAGAAAAATCTTCTATGACATAAGCAAGATGATAGAATACATGTCTGGAAAACCAACTCTTCATAAAATACTTGAAATAATTCAAAGGGCAGAAGAGAATAGCAACAATCCTCAAACACGCAGGAAAAGAAACTAATAAAAACATAACCATAGGAGCAAAATCAGAGCCTAGAAGTGCAAATGGATAATAAAGTGAAAGGAAGCAACATCCATCCTTCAATTATAACCTTGAATATTAATGGGCTAAACTCCCCAATCAAAAGGCATAGACTGGGAGATTAGGAAACAACACCCATCTATATGCCGTCTACAAGAAACCCATCTCAATTTCAAGGATAGGCACTAACTTAAGGTGAAGGGATGGAAGAAAATATTCCAAGCAAATGGTACCAAAAAGAAAGTGGGTGTGGCTATTCTAATATCAGACAAAATACACTTCAAAGCAAAAGAAATCAAAAGATACCAAGAGGGGCATTACATCTTTATTAAAGTAACAATTGATGATGAAGATCTCACAATCATGAATATATATGCACCAAACACCAGTGCACCAAACTTTATAAAGAAAATTCTTCAGGATCTCAAGGCACAGATTAAGCCCAGCACACTAATATTAGGGGACTTCAATACCCCATTAAGTCCCCTAGACAGATCCATAGGACAAAGGATAAACAGAGAGACATCTGAACTAAATGACACAATACACCAAATGGACCTCACAGACATCTATTGAATATTTTACCCAAACACCAGAGAATACACTTTCTACTCAGCACCTCATGGAACATTCTCCAAAATAGACCATATACTGGGACACAGAAAAAAACTCAACAAATATAAAAAGATTGAAATAATCTCATGCATTCTATCAGAACACAGTGCAATAAAACTCAATATCAACATCAGAATAAACCCTACAACCTACAAGAACACATGGAGACTAAACAACACTGTCCTGAATAATGAATGGGTCAAGGAAGAAATAAAGAAGAAAAAAACATTCCTAGAACTGAATGACAATGATAAAACAACACAGCAAAATCTATGGGACACTTTAAAAGCAGTCCTAAGAGGGGAGTTTATAGGTCTAAGTGCCTACATTAAAAAAACAGAAAGAGCACAAGTGAATGATCTAACATTGCAGCTAAAAATACTTGAGAGACAACAACAAATGAACCCTAAACAGAGCAGACAAGAAGAAATAACAAAAATCAGAGCAGAGATCAATGAATGGTGTGTGGTGTGTGTGTGTGTGTGTGTGTGTGTGTGTGAATTTTCAGACAGAGTATCACTTTGTCCAGCTGGCCTGGAGTTCACTCATTAGACCCAGGCTGGCCTTGAACTCACAGAGATCCTCCTGCCTCTGCCTCCTCAGTGTTGGGATTAGAGTCGTGCACCCCACTCCTGGTGTTTCCCCAGCTCCTTAGCTGAGGAACCCAAGGCTGAAGCTTTTGTGTATAAACATATTGACTCCTGTGAGAGTGAAGAGAACGCACAGAAGGGATTGATGGTCTGCACTGCCTGACTTTGGGTGACCTATTTCTTGTATCAAAGCTACTGCACATAAAAATGTCTTCAACTAGGGAAAACTTCCCCCCCCGGGGGGGGGGGATGTCTTATTGTCATTGCAAGAAGTGGCTGCAAGTTTCTGCTGCCACTATTTCATAGGGGTTACTCTCAAAAAATATTAAAGTTTGAAAGGAGCCAGGGGTTCCCAACTCCCCCCCCAAAAAAAACCCCAAGAGGCCCCTGAGAACCAGACCTTAACTTATGTCAGAAGAAAAAACCCTGGTTAATCTGGGCTGTGTTGCCTTAAGCATCCAAAAGGAATTACAACCAGAAATAATCATTAAGACCAGGAAAACTGTACTTCAGATATAAAACTTGAGATCTTAGTAAAAAGACAAGAAGAGAAAAACGCGCCATCTTGTTTGGCCTATCTCCAATTCTTGCTGGCAAGTGCATTTACTCTGTGGCTTCTGCCACTATTTTGCCAACTCTTCAAAGACCTGCGACACAGCTTTTTAACCCTCAGATATGGACTGAAGACTCGTCTCTCCCACAGAATTCTCCCAAACCTTCAATGCCAGATGGGGACAACTGAGATACCCAGCTTGTGGACAAAGCCTCCTAAGGGGATTTCAGCCTCGTCAGAATATGGACTGCCATTGTTGGGATACAGCCTGGGCTGTATCATGGAGGCCCATACAGGGGGATCAAGACAGGGAACAGTGCTTATTGGACTCATTTGGGGAACCATGGGAGGAAAGACCCCAGTTTGGAGCACAAGGGCAGGATTTGAGGGTTGTTTGGGCTTGCTACGGAGGAAACCTTTTGAGTACTCCTTAAGGAAAAAACACATGACATCTTTTAGCAAAACAAAACCCAAAACCAAATTCAGGTGATATGGATGTTTATGATGTAGTATGTATATATTTATGTGTCGCGATAACTATGTATATATTATATGAATATATAATATATATCTAATATATATATATATATATATATTGAAGCAACACAAATTAGAGTGAGAACAACAAAAAAAGAACTGGAAAAAACTCTGGAAAGGCTCACAAAAAGATTGCAAGATGTGTGGTAGAGTGCAGGGCCTCAGGTGGGGTGGGGTTCATGGAAAAGGGAATGTGTCGGCCTCTAACATTCGATTGAATTGAAAAAATGATGCCTGATTTATGGAAAACGTTTAATAACAATAAAAAATTAAAAAAGAGAACATTTACAAATAAAGGAAAAAAAGATTCTGCCTATAAATTAAAAAATAATTAGAGTTTGTTCATTTGCTACTTTAGAGACAATGACAAGGAGATATAGTCATGAGTCTTTGGAACTCTGGAGATAAGACAGGCTATATGGCACACATCATAAATGTATGCAACTCAGTGCCTTTGGTATTTCCCATATGCTTTTTCTTCTGGTTTTCTAAATATAAAACGTTCCCTTCCATTTAGTTAAACCATCTATTAGATTTTGAAGACATGTAGGTAGTAGGAAGAGAAGAGCAAGGTAAATTTGACCTCTGAGACAAAAATAGACTACCTATGCAGAATATTTAGAGTCCATGGAGACTTTTAGGTAATTAAACGTAGAGGCTGGGATTGACTATGGTGTGCAGGACATATTCCATGTGGGGAAACTTATGTAAATAAGGAGAAATTGTATGAGGAAATCAAAGAATCCTCAAAACTGTTCAATCTAGAAAATTTGTGAAAAAATAAAAGTGTATGTGAGATTTCCCCAATATGAGAACATTCCAGAAAGTCAGTGAATAGCTATGCCTGCCTCACCCCTAAGGCTTATTAACAGCGGTCAGCTCTGGGCGGAGGATGGGCCTAGCGGTTAGGAGAGCCGACGCTCTTCCAGAGGACCGGGGGTTCGATCCCCAGCCCCCACATGGAGGCCGAGAGCCGTNCACACATAAATAAATAAATAAATAAATAAATAAATAAATAAATAAATAAATAAAGCAGGTGTGGAAAAGTTCAGGAATTTCCGACTCTCAGAAGGATGGAGGGTTTGACTTGCTTAAAGGGTAGTGGCAGGTTGTGGAGCTTAGTGGAAGACACTTTTCCACATTAGCTTTCACTCTGATGAGACAAGATGAAAGTGATATCCACATGTTGGGTGATGATGGAAAGGTGCTTCCATGCACCTGCTGCTTGTTGTGTGCCCTCATTTTATACAGCTGATTGTTCTCATTCCTTAAGAATTTTAATGATTTAAGTGATTCAGGTTTGGGATATTTATTTTCAATTTGGAAGCATAAAATCATACACAGGTGGGCTAGGTCTGAAGCAGATATCTATATCTATCTCTATTATCTATCTATCTATCTATCTATCTATCTATCTATCTATCTATCTATCTCTATCTATCTCTATCTCTATCTATCTATCAATCTCTATCTGTCTATCTTTCTATCTATGTATCTGTGCTATATCTTTATCTTTTTAAATTTTATTTATTCTTTATGTGTATGAATGTACTGTCTACATGCAGGTTTGTACACCTGTGTCATGCAATGCTGCATGGTCAGAAGAGGTCAGAAGAGGTCAGAAGAGGGCATCAGATTCCCCTGGAACTGGAATTAAAGTTGACTCTCAGCCACCATGTGGGTGCTGGGGATCTAACCTGGGTCCTCTGCAAGAGTAGTCAGTGCTCTTAACTGCTAGGCCATCTCTCCAGCCCATCTATATCTGTATCTATATCTATCTATCTATCTATCTATCTATCTATCTATCTATCTATCTATCATCTATCATCTTTTGATCTTTTTGAGATGGGGTCTCCAAGTAGCTCCAGGTGTCCTGGAACTCACTGTGTAGACCAGGCTGGCTTTGAACTCACAAAGATCCGCCTGCCTCTGCCTCCCAAGTGCTGGGATCAAAGGAATGTGGCACCATGCCCAGTTCTGTGATCTTTTCTTATTGGTTGATTTTTATTTTATATGTATGGATGTTTTGCCTGCATATATATATAAAGACATGCATGCAATGTCCAGAAGAGTTTGATGGATCCCCTGGAATTAAGGACTGTTGTTATGGTCATGTGAGTGCTGAGAATCAAACCCAGATAGTTTGCAAGATCAGCCAGTGCTCTTAACCACTGAGCCATCTCTTTTTTTGTGTGACTTCTTTATATATTTATTGTGAGTTTGACAAATTAAGCACTAACCTTAACATTTTAACATGTTAGTGTAATACATTTCCTAATAATCTGGGCGAAAATAGGCACATTTCTGGATATGAGTTAAATATTTGTTCACAAAAATGACAAAAATTCATTGCAGATAAATTGAAACTTTCAAAATAATCCTAAAGCCAGTCTTGGTGGCACATGCCTTTAATCCCAGCACTTGAGAGGCAGAAGCAGGCAGAGCTCTTGGGAGTTCAAGGCCAGCCTGGTCTACATAGTGAGTTCCTCAGCTGAGGCTGCAGGGAGACCCTGTCTCAAAAAGACAATAAATAAATAAATAAATAAATAAATACTAAAACTTTATGGAAAGTTTGGAAGTAGTACAAACACTACAAATAAATTGACTAAGAATTAAATGAAAAAAGATCATGCTTTTCTTACTGAGAAATAATTTTTTATTTTATGTTTCAAAGTATAATTAGGTCATTAACTGCTTAACAAATAGATTAATTTATTACTCTCACTAAAATATTTTAAAATAAGCCAGGTGTGGTAGCATATGCCTTTAATCCTAGCACTAGGGAGAGGGGGATCTCTGTGAGTTCAAGGCCAGCCTGGTGTACAGAGTGAATTCCAGGACAGCTGGGTCTACAGGGAGAACCTGTACAAAAAAAAAAAAAAAAAAAAGGCCAAATAAAATAGCTTTATCATACAATTAAACATAAAATCATATGCACATTTACATGAAATAACTTTGTAAGATAAGAATACAAAAATCTTGCTATAGTTGAATATTAATCAGGAGATTTGTATTATGAATTTGCTTCACAGGTGGAACTATATAAAAAGATACTTGGCAGGCTGGGCATGGTGGTGCAATCCTAGCACTTGGGAGGCAGAGGCAGGCAGATCTCTGTGAGTTCAAGGCCAGCCTGGTCTACAGAGTGAGTTCCAGGACAGCCAAAGCTACAGGGAGACCCTGAATCAAAAAATTAATTAATTAATTAATTAAAAGACTTTAATTAATTAATAAAAAGATACTCGGTATTCAGATGAAATCAATTCATTGTGCCAAAGTTCACCTTAGTAAAATATTTTTAACGAAGTTTGAATTGTTTGCAGAAATTTAAAAATATATCTCAAAGGAACATACATATTATATAGTTCTTTCAAGTGTCTATTCAGTTTTTTCTAACATGTTTAGAGTTTACAATGCTATAGACATATGCAAAATATTTAAAACTAATCCAAACTACTAAGAACTAAAAAAAAGAAAAATTTCGATGGGCTATTTAATTACTGCAAAAAAGAATTATTTAGCTGGGCATGTGGCACAGCCCTGTAATTCCAGCACTTCGGAAGTAGAGTCAGAAACATCACAAATTTGTGACCAGCTGGGGCTAGGCTACAGGTGAGTGATAACTGTTAGGTCTGAGCTTCCCGGAATCCCAAGAGGCACACAGGTGCCCACTTCCTGCAGAGGCTGTCAATCTTCTGACCTCTTCCCCTGTACCTGAGGCCCCTCCCCATGGCTATAAATGGGCGGGCCCCACTCACCATCTTGGCCCTGGCCTGCTCCTGTGCCTGTTCCATCACGTGCCTGCAGGTGGCCCACTCTGGCAGTCCCACATGGAAGTAAATCATGTTCCTGGAGTGACTTAAACCGAATGTGCCTTTTTATCTGGGGTTTGAGCCTTTTATAACCTAATATAATGGTGCTGTGAACTTGGTAGGGGCTTGAGATGTTTTTGATCTGGTGGAGTGCTCGCCTGCTCAGGCTGTTTTTGATCCGGGAGAGCACTCGCCAGCTCTCCTCCGGAAAAGGACATCCTAAATTTTTTTGGAACCCCTGGAACAGACTTGCCAGCAGCATATTTCCCCAGACAACCAGCTTCCACATTTCATAATGAGGTACCACCCTGCTCTCCTCCACTCTTTCTCTCTCTCTCTCTCTCTCTCTCTCTCTCTCTCTCTCTCTCTCTCCCTCTCTCTCTCTCCCTACTTCTGCCCCTTGTACTTTCTCTCTCCTCTCTCCACTTCTCCTCTCAGCCTTAGCCCACCACCATTTTGAACACACTGAGTCTTGCAGGCTGCCTCAAACTGTGTTCCCATACAGAGTGAGGTACCATTCTCTGCTCTTCCTCACTCTCCAATGTAAATTCAAGCTTCCTGCCACGTAGTCTAGACAAAGTGGTTGTGGCTCAGAGCTGTCATGGAAATGGGGCAGCCTCAAGATACAGATCAGAGCAGTGGGGTAGGGGAGGAGAGGAGAGGAGGAGAGAGATCTCTAGGAAGGAAGTAGTTTTTTTAGCCTGAAAAGCACTATCTGAGGGTTAGCACATGTCTGCCCAAGTGTCTGGGTGCCAGTAAGAATCCCTGGGCCTCCAGTCTGACAACTGTTCCCCCAAGACTTCACCCTCCCATCAGCTCTGAAGCAGATAAAAATAAAGAACAGTGTCCCATTTCCTTATCATAAGCAAAAGGCTGGAATGTTAGGTCTGAGCTTCCCCGAATCCCAAGGGACACACAGATGCCCACTTCCTCCAGAGGCTGTCAGTCTTCTGACCTCTTTCCCTGTACCTGAGGCCCCTCTCCATGGCTATAAATGGGTGGCCCCAGTCGCCATCTTGCCCCTGCCCTGCTCCTGCTCCTCTTCCACCACGTGTCTGTAGGCGGCCCACTCTGGCAGTCCCACATGGAAGTAAATCATGTTCCTGGAGTGACTTAAGCCTCATGTGCCTTTTTGTTTGGGATTCACACCTTTTATAACCTAATAAGAACCTTTTTAAAAAAATTAAACAAAACAAACAAAAAACAGGGAGTGGAGTTCCAGTTTTCTGGTAGAGAGCTTCCAAACTACATGCAAGATCTTGGGTTTGATTCTGAACTCCATACAATTTTTTTTTCTTTAAAATATAGGGGTTTGGGGCTGGGCATGGTGGTACATACCTTTAATCCCAGCACTTGGGAGACAGAGGCAGGTGGATCTCTGGAAGTTCAAGGCCAGCCTAGTCTACAAAGTGAGTTCCAGGCCAGCTGGTTCTACAGGTAGACCCTGTCTCAAAAAAGAAAAAATGAAAAATAGGGTTTTGAGCTGGGGATATGGCTCAGTGGTTAAGAGCACTGACTGCTCTTACAGAGGACCTAGGTTCGTATCCAAGCACCCATATGGCAGCTAACAACCATCTGTAACTCCAGTTCCAGGAGATCTGACGCCCTCTTCTCAGGTCTTCAGGCATTTCATGACACACATGCACTTATATACATGAAGGTAATACACTCATATATACAAAATACAACATAAATTTTTTTATATTTTTTTAAATTTTTTTCTCTATGTATATGAATGTACTGTCTGCATGCAGATCTGTGCACCATGTTGTGCAATGCCTCGTGGGCCGAAGAGGGTCAGATTCCCCTGGAACCAGAGTTTTTCTGGAATTGGAGTTTCAGACGGTTCTCTGCCGCCATATCAGTGCTGGGGATCAAACGCGGGTCCTCTGCAAGAGCAGTTGGTGCTCTTAACCACTAGGCCATCTCTCCAGCCCCCATAAAATATTTTTTAAATAGGGTTTTCTTTCTATATGTAGTTTCATTTATTTTATTTATTTATTTATTTATTTATTTATTTATTTATTTTACTTCATTGTAGTTTCATTTATACCAAGGACAGAAAATAAAAATATCATAAAGAGTGTGAATTCTTATGCTGCTGAGTTTTTTCATTTGTGGGGACAGGGTCTCCTGGTAGCCCCTGCTGGCCTCAGTCTCACGGAGGTACACCTGCCTCTGCCTCTGCCTCCCCAGTGCTGGGATCAAGGCATGCACCACCATTCCCAACCTGTTAAGTGTTTTCTTAGGTCATTTAACTACTCTTAACATCTCTGAACCAGTTTTTGAGGATTGAACCTAGGGAGTTGCCCATGTGAGGCAAGCATTCTACCACTGAATCTACCCCTTCCTTGTTCTTTTTATCTAAAAAAAATGGGATTTTTGTCAAATAGAGTAAAACAGGAAAGTGAAGAACTATTCTAGTATGGTGGAAAAACCTGGAGCTCTCTGGAGATGTGCTAGCTTGTGTTTTGTTTGTTTTTCTGTTTGAAAGTTTCGAGAACTGTTTAATGGTTTTATTTTTGTTTCTAGGGTTCTATATATTTAGAAAATGACTTTATAGTGTGGTACATGTTCTTTCATGGACCCTTGTGTTAAAATCCTGGTCCACAGGGACCAGGGTAGTGTTCCTGGGAAATGGTAGGAACTTTAAGAATGGACTAGTAGGGGGCTGGAAAGAAAGCCTAGTGGTTAAGAGCACCGACTGCTCTTGCAGAGGACCTGGGTTCAATCCCCAGCACCCACATGGTGGCTAAGAACAGTCTGTAACTCCAATTCCAGGAGAACTCCAGTTCCAGGGGAATCCGAGACCCTCTTCTGACCTCCGCAGCATTGCACGACATGGGTGCACAAACTTACATGCAGACAGTACATTCATACACATACAAAAAAAAAAAAAGGGATGGCCTAGTGGGCAGCCTTAATGTCAAGTGCCCTTTTCTCTTTCCTTTTTACCGTCTTCTACTGTATGTTCCTGCAATTATGTGCTGCTTTATCACTGACCCAAAGCAGTGAAGCTGTCTCTCATGGGCTGGAAACATAAAAGTGTGATCCAGGGGCCTAGGGCAGATGGCTCAGTGGTTAAGAGCACAGCTGTTTTTGCAAAAGACCTAGATTCGGTACCCAGCTCCCACATGATGGCTGACAACTGTCCAAAACTCCAGTTCCTGAGGATCCTACTTCTTCTTCTGGCCTCTGTGGGTACTGTACAACGTGGATGCACTTACATATGTACAGACAAAAATACTCATAGACAATAGATAAATAATAAATAAATAAGAGCCAAAATAAAACCTTTCTCTGCAAATTGATGATTTCAGATATATATTGATGGAAAACCAGCTCCAATGTAAAAAATTATAATATATGCCATTTCTTCCTCAAAGATTTATACAACTAAATCTTTATCTACCTGGGTTTTATTTGGGGGTAAGAAATTAGGTAAGGGATCTGTATTAGTCACTTTTCTGTTGCTGTGATAAAACACCATGACCAAAGGAACTTATAAAAGGAAGAGTATATTTGAGCTTACGATTGATGGTTCCAGGGAATTAGAGTCCATTGTGGCGGGAGGCATGGTGGCTGGAGCTGGAGCAGGAAGCCGAGGGTCACATCTCACAAAGAGCACAGGAAGCAGAGAGAGAGACAGGAGACCATGAGGCTTGTTAAACTCACTAAGCCTGCCCGCAATAACATACTTCCTCTAGCACGGCCACACCTTCTAAGACCTCCAAAAACAGTACCACCAACTGGAGACAAATGTCTGAATACTTACAGCCTATGAGGGACACTCATTCAAACCACTACATTCGACTCTCTGGCCCCCATAGGCTCCTGACCATATAAAATGCAAAATGCATTTAGTCCAACCTTAAAAGTCCCCATAGTCTTTACGAGTTTCAATGCCATTCAAAAGTCTACAGTCCAAAGTCTCTTCTGAGACTCAGGCCAATCTCTTAACTGTAAGCTCCTGTAAAATCAAAAGGCAAATTACAAACTCCCAACATACAGTGGAACTGAATACACATTCCCATTCCAAAAGGGAGGAATAGAGGCATAGCGAGGAAATACTGGACCCAAACAAGACTAAAAAACAGCAGGGCAAACACCAAGTCCTGTAGCTCCACATGCAACTTCTGGGACTTGACTTCCAAAGGGCTTAGATGGCTCAGCTCTTCCAGCTTTGCTTGCAACATACATCTCTTTCTTAGGCTGGTACCACTCCCTGTATGCAGCTCTCCTTGGCAAATATCACAGGTCTGGCATCTCGAATGTCTTCTTGGAGTCTCCGCTGCCAACCAGGCTTCACATTCACAGCTTCATGCAATGGCCTATCAGGGCCTTCTTTATTCAGGGATGCCCCTGTAGCACTCTGCCTGACCTTGGCAGCTCTCTGAAACCGTGGAGGAAGAACTGATGACCCCCTTCACTCTTGCAAACTTCATGCCTCTAAAGCCAGCACCACGTGAATGAAATTGCTGAATCTGGCTGCAAGTTCGGGGTGGAATCTCTCCTACTTTAACCCCATTTGCAATTTTTCTCTGCCCTGGACTTGTTGGAGTGGAAAATCCTTTCAGTATTTTCCTTTCAAAAGCTGGAGGATTAGCTGGGTGTGGTCTTGCCCTGAAGGTACTGATTCTTTTGTTTACTTGTAAATCTCCAGGCCTCTCCTTAATCACTTTAGTCTCCTTATGAAAGGGAGCTTCTCCTTCACAAGCCTTGGCCATACCTTTAATCTTCCTAGTGTACTTTTCAGATCCAAACTGTACATTCTGCATTTCCTTCTGCCCCATTTGTTCTTTTTCACTGTAGATCTGTATAATATTCACCATTAAAAGCCATGCCACCATTTCTACATTAGGCTGTCTTGAAATATCCTCTGCCAAAGTCCTCAGTCCATTACTTTTCAACTTAGCATCAGGCAAGCATCTGGGCTGTGGGCAAACTGCTTCCAGACTCTTTATCAAAATATCCCAGTTGCTGCCTAAGTCTTTATTTTCCTCTGGAACTACATTTTTTTGCAGCTATGCTTTCTTCCAGGCTTCTACTAAAATGGCCCCTTAAGCTCTGCTTACAGTATTTTCTAGCCCAAAGTTCCAAAGTCTTCCACATTTCTCCAAACATCCACATGGTCAGGTTCTTCACAGCCAACAGCCCACTCTCTGGTACCAATAATTGTATTAGTCACTTTTCTGTTGCTGTGATAAAACACCATGACCAAAGGAACTTATAAAAGGAAGAGTTTATTTGAGCTTATGATTGATGGTTCCAGGGAATTAGAGTCCATTGTGGCGGGAGGCATGGTGGCTGGAGCTGGAGCAGGAAGCCAAGGGTCACATCTTGCAAAGAGCACAGGAAGCAGAGAGAGAGACTGAAGACCACAAGGCTTGTTAAATTCACTAAGCCTGCCCCCAATAACATACTTCCTCTAGCACGGCCACACCTTCTAAGACCTCCAAAAACAGTGCCACCAACTGGAGACAAATGTCTGAATACTTACAGCCTATGGGGGACACTCATTCAAACCACCACAGGATCCAAATGATATTTCCCTGACATTGATATCTTGTTATCACTCCATTTGTTAGATAATTTGTCTTTATCTGACTGATTGAAATGTCATCTTTCTAACGTGATAGATTTTCACATCTATCAATTCTAATCCTAGTTTCTGATACTTGAGTTTTAGGAATGCATCTGTTCTTCCCATTGTGCTGTTCACCATTGGTCAAAAAGGACAAATGCATTATAGCCATTTTTCTATAATTGTGAAGACTTCAGTTCTGTACAAGTTGTTTAGTTGCTCTTTACTTTTGCATTTGCCATTTGCTATCACTATCTGTAATAAATACTGCCATTTATTTCATTTACAACTGAATAAGACACACACAATATTTGCATGTGGTTGTGAGTATCAATTCTGGACCCAAATTGAGAATAATTGTACCACCTATATACAATGTGCTTATTTTGAGGTATAAGTGACTTAAAATTTACAAACTAAGTAGTATAATTTTATAGGAATGACTTTTACAATATGAAAATAACCTGGACTAATAAATTTTAAGTAACCTTGCAACCAAATAGTTACTTTTCTATTGTAGACAAATTCACTGAGCCACATGCTCCTCCTACAACCTGGGCATTTGACCTAATCCCTCAAGATCCCACCTAGACCCAAGATAGAGAATGAATGTGGGTGTCCTTGATTAACATATCAAAGCACTGAAAGCAGTGCTTTTCTTATTGAAAACAATGAGAATAATTGAGGAGTCTATTTGAAACTGTGTATGTTAGGCCTAGGGATCAAAGGGCATGATTTGGTGATGAGGTGGGTGGATCCTAGCTTTATGTTCCCCAATTCATGCTGGAGATACTGTTTGAATATAAGAATGAGTGAAGCCTGGCATAGATCAGTTCAAATACAAATCTTGGCCTTGAAATGAATGCTAAGCATCAGGCTGCTTTTTTATTCAGGTATAAATTTAACGTAGTTTAGATACACCATATAATATTTTAGACCATTTTGTGTTATTTTAGCAAACTACCAGAGACTGGGTAATTTATAAAAAAAAATAGAGGTTTATTTAACTCATATTTCTAGAGACTGAGAAGTCCAAGAGCATGATGTATATCTGATAATGGGTCTAACATGGCAAAGAGAGAGGGGGGAATTATCAGAAAATTCTTGCTTGCATAATACAGCAACTACCACAATATGACATTAATCCATTAATTGATAAACAGATAATCCATTCATGAGGGAAAAGCCATTATGAATCAATTACCTCTCAGCTCTGCTGCATTGGTAACCAAGATTTTAGCACATGAAATAAGGGACACTTTCAAACCATAGCAGTTTCCCAATATTCTTGTATTTTCTATGTTTTTATCTTTCTGTGCAAAAATATAGTTAATTTTATCATAACTATCTTTTTGTTGACTAATTCTCTCTTCATATTCTGATCTTACACTTCTGCTAGTTTCCTGTATTTATGGTGTCTGCTTCATTTCAGCTGTGTAAATTCTAACCATATAAATATGTATAGTTCAGGAGAGGGAGCAATTTGGGTTCCCTATTTTAAATCATATCTTCAGTTCTAGTTCTTGTCTTTGGAGGAGTTAAGTCCATGGATTTAGAGCTCTGGGTCCTTTTTCTAGTTTGTCATATTTTTGTCTGATAGCCTGCTCACTGCCTTGACATCTGTACTAGTTTCCCATTGTTACTGTAACAAATTACCACAAACAGTGGTTCAACAAAACATGCATTTATTCCATTTCTGTTCAAGAGTGCTGTGATGTTTAATCCTGGGTGTCAACTTGACTGGACTAAGGAACAAATAAGAGAAAAGGATCTTCGGATTGGACCACCTCAACTGGGATGGCCCACCCCAAATGTGGGCGTTACCTTCTGCCAGCAGGCAGTATAAAAGGCCACAGCAGAGGCAGATTGTCCCTTTTTTCCTGCAGCTTGCCTCTCTCTCACTGGTGAGTTTGTCTTGCTGCTGTGATCAACCCTTTGGATCCCAGCATGTACTGAGACCAGAAGATCTCCTGGAATCCACCAGGCCTTCAGCAGCAGATTGGGACTGCTGAGACATCAAGCCTTGTGGACTGAGCAGTTCCCTGGATTCTCAGCGTCTCCAGTGCAGTGCGGCTACTGTTGGACTACTTGAGTTCTGTCACGTGAGCAAATCAATAAATTGTATATAGCTATATATTCGTCCTGTTGCTTCTGTTTCTTTAGAGAACCCTGACTAATATAAGTACTAATGTACAAAATGAATTCTCTGGGATAAAATCAAGGTATTGGAAGGATTAATTCATCCTGGAGGCTCTGAGAATCTATTCCTCAACTGCTTTAGTGTCTAAGACAGCCAGCATTCATTGGCTGTGGCTATATTACTCCCAACTGCTTCTTGGTCATGCTATCCTCTCTCTAACCTCCTTCTTCTCTCTTATAAGAATCCTATGGGATCCAGATGTGGTGGCACATGAATTTAATCCCAGAACTCGGGAGCTAGAGGCAGGTAGATCTCTGTGAGTTCAAGGCCAGTCTGGCCTACATAGCAAGTTTCAGGCCAGCTAAGGCTACAGGGGGACTGTGCTGGATAGCTTTAGTGTCAACTTGAAACACCTGGGTTAAGGGAGCCTCAAATGGGGAATTGGCTCTATTGGATTGGCCTGTGGCCACATCTGTGGAGTATTTTCTTAATTGTCGAGCAGTGTGGGAGGGCCCAGCCCACAATGAGTGGTGCCACCCTGGGCAGGTTATTGTGTACCGTATAAGAAGGCAGGCTGGGCATGAGCCAGGGGAGCAAGCCAGTGAACAGCGTTCCTCCATGGCCTGTGCTTCAGCTCCTGCCTCCAGGTTCCTTCCCTGAGTTCCTGCCTTGGGCTCCCTAAGTGATGAACTGTGACCCAGGAGATGTAAGCTGAATAAACCCTTTCCTCCACAAGTTGGTGTCAGTCAGAGTGTTTTGTCACAGCAATGGAAGACAAACTAGAACAGGGACCCTATCTCAAAAAGACCAAAAAGGAAAAAGATTCCTATGGGTCAGAAGAGATGGTTCAGTGGTTAAGAGCACTAGCAGCTCTTACAGAGAATGGGTTCAGTTCCCAGTGCACACATAAATCCCAGCATTCAGGAGGCAGATGCAAGTGGATCTCTGCAAGTTCAATGCCAGCCTGATCTACATAGCAAGTTCCAGGACAGCTGGAGCTACAGGGAGACCCTGTCAAAAAGACAATAACTAACTAACTAACTAACTAACTAACTAACTAACTAAATCCAGTGTATCACAGCATGGTGGTGAACACCTTTGATCTCAACACTCAGGAGGCAGAGGAAGGCAAATCTCTGTGATTTCATGGACTCGGGAAGCAGAGTCAGGCAGATCTCTGCGAGTTCAAGGCCAGCCTGGTTGACATATCAAACTCAGGCTAGCTGGGACTAAAGGGAGACCCTGTCTCAAAAAAACTTAAAAAAATAATTCCAGTGATTATATTTCGACACTCATATAGTCCTGAATATTATGATCTCAAAAACACAAACGCAATCATATCTAGAAAGTTCCTGTTTTTCTTTTTGAGACAGGGTCACTCTGTAGCCCCAGCTGTCCTGGATCTCACTTTGTACTTTGTAGACCAGGCTGGCCTTGAACTCATAGTGATCCACCTACCTCTGTCTCCCAAGTGCAGGGATTAAAGGCGTGCAACATCACCCTGACTCTAGAAAGTCCCTTTTGCAGTGAGAAGTAATATACAGATTGTTGGGATTAGGACATGGACTTCTAGAAGGGGATAATTCTTTGACCTTACAGTCTTACTGCAATGGCTGTGAATACCCTCGGAAATCTCTAGATTTTTCTTGTTTATATTCAAGAAATATTTTCCTTTTTTTTTTTGTCTTTTTTATCTTTTTTGAGACAGGGTCTTACGCTGTAGTCTTGGCTAGTCTCAAACTTGCTATGTAGACCAGGGTGGCCTCAAATTCACAGAGCTCTCCCTGCCTGTGTCTCTTGAGTTTTGGGATTATGGATTATGCCTGGCTTACATTTTCTTTTTCTTTTCTTTTTTTGGTCTTTTTGAGACAGGGTCTCCCTGTAGCCCCAGCTGTCCTGGAATTTGCTCTGTAGAACAGGCTGGCCTTGAAATCACAAAGATCCGCCTGCTTCTGCCTCCCAAGTGCTAGGATTAAAGGCATGCACCATCATTAATTAGAAAATTTTACTGTTTTACACAACAGGTGAGGAGAGAAGAAAGGGGAAGATTTTTATTAGCTGTAATTCCATGTCATCAGGATAAATCTATTCTAAACAATTATAATAAAACAACTATAAATTGGATTTAAGACCACACACCTGAAGCCCCAGCTACAAGAAAGACTGAGACAGGAGTATCTATTGGATGTAGGAGTGTTAGGCCAGCTTGGTCAAATAGAGAAATCTTGTCTTAAGAAAAAGGAAAGCTATACACAAATTTATTATAATTTTAAACATGTGGGTTTCAAATGCCTCAAAGTTGTGAAACATAAACTATGTAATGTATAAAAATTTGTATAAAAATGTATATGCAGGGATGGAGAGAAGGCCTAGGAGTTAAGAGCGCCAACTGCTCTTGCAGAGGACCCGGGTTTGATCCCCAGCACCCACATGGCAGCTGAGAACCATCTTTCACTCCAGTTACAGGGGAATCCGATGCCCTCTTCTGACCTCCGCAACATTGCACAACACCAGTACACAGACCTACATGCAGACAGTACATTCATACACATAAATAAATGAATAAATAAAAAAATTAAAAATATATTTTTAAAATGTATATGCACTTTCTTTCATTTCAGATAGCTTTGTTTTTCTAAAATATTCTTGCTAGAATTCTGCCTTGTATTACTAAAAATCTCAGCAAGAAGCACATACATTTAAAAGACACCGTTAAAAGACAGTTCAAACCAGTGCATGCCTTTAATCCCAGCAATCAGGAGACAGAGGCAGGCAGATTTCTGTGGGTTCAAGGTTAGCCTGGTCTACATAGTGAGTTCCAGGGCAGCTGGGCTACAGGGAGACCCTGTCTCAAAAAGACAATAAATAAATAAATAAATAAATAAATAAATAAATAAATAAACAAAATACAGTTTAATGAGGACTTCACTGGGAGATATAAGGAAATTCGAGAAAACTAAAAAAGATAGGAAACACTTCCTGCAATAGTATTGTCTCTGTACTTGGAAGGGCAAGATGATGATCTAGTGGCTTTGAGAACCTGAGATGAGATTTGTTGCCACAGAAGATAAACCATCTGATAGGTGATGTCGACTTACTGGAACTGAGAACTGGCAGGAAGGAGTTAAGGAAAGAAATGCCCTAATTTCTTTCTTTTTCCTCATTTTTCTCCTCCAGTTTGCCAAATGAAAGGCATAATAAAAAGAAACTCCAGTAAGGAAATACTAAAAGGCCAACCTCCCAGGGAAGAGAGCCAGATGGAGGTGGTGAAGAGCAGATGTGGAGAGGCAGACAGAAAAATATCCAGCACAAGTCCTTACATAGCCTGCCTTTGAAAATCAACTCAATAAATAAGGAGTAAGGAGAAATTTCAGGGCCAAACTACACCCTCACAATGCATGAGGGCCAGGCATGATGGTGCAGCCTTTAATCCCAGCACTTGGGAGGCAGAGGCAGGCAGATATGCCTGAGTTCAAAGCCAGCCTGATCTACATATCAAGTTCCAGGCCAGTTGGGGCTACAGGGAGACCCTGTCTCAAAATGACCAAAAACTAAAAATTAACTAATTAATTAAAATGTGCTTGGGTGACAAGATGGCTCAGTGGCAAAGGCATTTACCACCAAGCCTGAGTGCAATCACCAGGACCCACATGGTGGAAAGTGAGATATATATATATATATATATATATATATATATATATATATATATATATAGAGAGAGAGAGAGAGAGAGAGAGAGAAGAGAGAGGGCATATTTCTTAGAAAAAAATAAGACACGTTCAATTCTTTGGGCCTTTCTGATCTACATCATAGGTACATTGAAGTACTTAATCTTAAACTGTTTATTTTCTTCCCTTGGAAAAATTCCCCAAGTTCTGAAATATTATACTGAGTCATGTTTCATAAGACAAAGTAAAGGCAGTAGTAGATCCAGTCAGCACTTTTAATTTTTCTTGCTTATTTGTTTTCAAGAAAAACGTGATGGTTCCCTATTGTCTATCATACAAAATAAATCTTTAAGAGATGATTTCTTACATAACCTAATGCTATTCTCAGTTTTTTTTTCTTATTCTCTACCTTGGTTTATACATCAATATTGCATGTCAATTCCATGGTTTTGCTCCTGGCTTATATGCCTCTTTGCTCTCTCTTTGTCATTTTATATCTATCACTCTCCTTTTAGATCTTGCTCAAAACCTCTTAAATCCTTCCCTTGTCTAATCAGATCCCATCTAAGATAGTTGCCTTCACTGGTGATTCTTTTTTTACTACTGTCTAACCTTGCTTATCTGTGTTAACGAAAGGGCCAAAGGATAAAGAAACTGAACACCTACCACAGCCATGCAGCACCAATTACAGTTTCATATACTTGGTATTACTAGTTCTTTATAGTACACAGAAGGTTGTGGCTCAGAGAGTTTGCAAATAGTCTCATATTTAAAATTAAGCAAAACTTAGAATGTCAATCTAATGCCCATGGGCGGTCGTCCAAAATTCCATCTGTACTTCTCGATGTCTTTTTTTTTTTTTTTTTTTTTTTTTTTGTCTTTTTGAGACAGCGGGTCTCCCTGTGCTTTCTCAGCTGTCCTGGAACTCACTCGTATACCAAGACTTGCCTTGAACTCAACAAAGATTCCGCCTGCCTCTGCCTCCCAAGTGCTAGGATTGAAAGGGTTGTGCCACCACACCCAGCTTACTCTTTGTCTTACATACAACCTTTTCATCTAAAATGATGCCTGATGCAAAAAGAATTTCTATTTAACTTTAGAAAACATGATTTGTATTTGTTTGAGTTGGCAGTGTCAGAATTTATATAAATAAATGTGAACTGTAGAAACATAAACTTTTAAGATGATTGCCTTCTTGTAAGCTCACAAAGAAGCACCAGGAAAAGCAGGAAAATCATTTCATTATATATTGTTGAAAATCATTTCAACAATAGCTATAGGTTTGGTGCAACATTATCATGCCACAGAACAGTTAATACCTGAATAAAACAGCCTGACTCTTATACTTAGGTTTTTTTTATTATTTATTTAATTTATTTTATTTATTTATTTATTTATTTTTGGTCTTCTTTGAGGACAGAGTCTCCCTGTAACCACAAGCTGGCCTGGAACTCACTATGTAGAACCAGGCTGGCACTTGAACTCACAGAGATCCCACCTGCCTCTGCCTCCAAGTGCTGGATTAAAGGTGGTGCACCCTTTAATCCCAGGAAAAAGTTTATTTTTATATATTTTATTGATTATTTTATATATTTATTTTTAGGTTTTTTTTTTTTTTTTTTTTTTTCAATTTAGCTTTTCAGATCACATTGACATGGTATGGACCGTTTGCCATACAATTAGGTTAATTGGATGCATGGTGTGGGGCAAGTATGGTATGTCCAAATTTGTTTGACAAACCAAGGTTCCCTAGTTTCCAGTTGGGAGAAGCTTGTCTGCTACAGGGGATGTTCGATCAATAAGTGGTCCAGACTTATATATTGCTGAGTTCATATGATTCACCCCATTCTCCGCATGCCCTTACATTCCTACCATCGCTTGTCTTCCTGCAATTTGTTCCCTAGGCTTTGGGAAAGGGGCACAAGTGGGTGAGAAGAAAATAGTCTATTTCTTTGAAGTTGTCATTTTTGGACTCTAGTCTTGTTTCAGGTGGTTTCCCTTCATGGGTTGACAGCTTATCCAGTGATACCTTTTTAGTCATGCTAACAAAGCACAAGCAATTGGATGTACAGGCATTTAAGCAGTACTAATTATTATGGAAAGCTAAGCTGTGAGCATAGACACAGATGCTTGGATAGTATGCTAATCCACAAACTGTGGTTTCTCTATAAAGGGTGACAAGTTCTTATTGTGGCTTATAACATCTCCTAACCACTAGAAGACATAAGCTTGTGGCATCCGCTGTGAGTTATTCCTCCAAGGAGAGAGCTAATAGCCAATTATATTTGGGATATATATACAGACACTTGGCTGCCACTGTTGCACAGTATCTCCAGGCAGTTGAGGTGTAGCTGATACTGATGGAGGAGTCTTGCTTGTCTCAAGGAGACCAATGTTTTGCTGTATTGCTTTAGTGGCCTTTGATAACACTCTCTGGCATTTCAGAGGCCAGTTGTACATTAGCAAGTGACGTCTCAACATTTTTTCATGCTCACACCAGGTCTTCGACAACAGGGACTTACTGACTTTCTCCTTGCATTTATCCCATTTATAGGCAAAAGGCCTTTATAATTGGGGGGGGTTGAATCCCCTAGCCAACATCTCCTAGGCAGAATTATTCATTGCTGATGTCAGAGCTTTCCTGTAGTAATATATTTTGCTTAATTACACAGCTTATAAAGACTTTACTATTGAATTTGACTCTAGATAGAGAATTATCCTTTCACAGTTCCTATGCCTATCAGTCAATTAAAAAAGGGTAGTTATACCTGTTTTATAAGAAATAAATTACCACTATAACAGTTGGCTCTAATTTACATTTAGGGAATGATTTCATTACCATCATGTTTTTCTTTTTCCTATAAAGGGGAGAGGTAGGAAGGTTTTGCAGTATCTGGAAGGTAAACTTCGTTAGGGCCCATTATAAACAGTTAACCCCAATATACTTAGTTTTTAAGAGTGGGCCCAAACTTGGAGGATGCTCCTTCTCCCAGAAGTGTATTGGAAGTCCCCAGAAACTGCTGCTGGACCTGTGTCTGGAACTGAGTCCTTGGATCAGGCCACACTCATCATTTCTTCAAAACCCTTTCTCCAGCTTCCCTAATTGTGTCAGATTATCTGGCCTTTTCATCCCTAGTTCTAGACTATCTAGAATATCCAAATATATACAATGTCAAGTGTCCTTTCTCAAACTTCTTGTTTTTAAAGAAGACAAATGCCTTTCAACATTTTGATATGCTAATTATTGAGCGTGCTCATAGTCATTCATTATCTTTTGGGATGGAGTAGCAAATTATTATTACCAGGAAATAAGTCAGGTGCCCTAGCTCACAAGAGCACATGGTTCATTTGGTGAGTTTACCAAGGTTAATTAAAAGTCATTATTCCAGATTATATCTACTAAGTTATAAAAATGCACGAACCCCAGATAAAAAGGCACATGAGGCTTAAGTCACTCCAGGAGCATGATTTATCTCCATGTGGGTTTGCCAGAGTGGGCCTCCTGCAGGCATGTGGTGGAACAGGAGCAGGCACGGGGCAGGGGCAAGATGGCGACTGGGGCCCACCCACATATAGCCATGGGGCGGGGCCTCAGGTACAGGGGAATAGGTCAGAAGATTGACAGCCGCTGGAGAAAGCGGGCACCTGTGTGTCCCTTGGGATTCTGGGAAGCCCAGACCTAACATTCATTCCAGCCTTTTGCTTATGATAAGGAAATGGGATGCTGCTCTCTCTTTTGTATCTGCTTCAGAGCTGAATGGGGGGGTGAAGTCTTGGGGGAACAGTTCTCAGGCTAGAGGGTTAGAATCTAGTTTCCCATTTTGGCTGCTCTGGGTGCTCTGCCCAGTGGTTTTGGTCCAGATCAATAGTGGCCAGTACTTAGTGACATTTTCTCTGCAACTGAAAAGGCAAAGTGGTTGAGTCTTATATGAGTATACCAGTGAAGGGACCTCACAGTACCAACAGGGGGGGGGCTTCTGGGTGCATTAACAATTGGAAGGTCCCTGTCTAGGATCTGCAGAGGGAGAGATGATCTGTACCCTAGTTTGAGGAACTGGAAAAAAGTTTTAGTACACAGAGCTCTAGAGTGAGGGCCATAACCATGAGGATATAAAAGATGGTATTTTCTGGCATGACACATTAAATCTGTCACCTATTTTAGGTTCCTAACTTGGCACAGTAGGTCTCTCACGTATCTCTTTGGTGTTAAGTTATTTCATTTTCTCTTCTTTAGATTACAGTTTCCTGTTGGGGACTTTAAAACCACACAGCTCAGATAAATGAGGTTAGTTGTGGTGTTAATGTCAGTTGAGGTTCTGTTCCTTAGGGGGTCACTCAGGCCTTGCACCTGGCTCTCTTCACCAGTTCCATCTATGTGAGGGCAAAGTCAGGCCTTGCTTAACCAGAGCTTCCCTTTGAAGCCTGAAGAGTTTCTCCTCTACATGGACTTTCCTCCCTTGACTGGACACTGGCCGGATGAAGTCCTTTTTTTAAATTTTTTATTTATTTCTGTATGTGTATGAATGTACTGTCTGCATGCAGGTCTGTGCACCCATGTGGTGCAGTGCCGTGGAGGTCAGAAGAGGGTGTCAGATTCCCCTGGAACTGGAGTTCTCCTGGAATTGGAGTTTCAGACGGTTCTCAGCTGCCATGTGGGTGCTGGGGATTGAACCCGGGTCCTCTGTAAGAGCAGTCGGTGCTCTTAACTGCTAGGCCATCTCTCCAGGCCCTGAAGTCCTTTTAAATGAATCTCCAAGACCTCCCTGGCCCAGGTTGACTGGTGACTCACTGCCACAGGACATGTACAAATGTGCCAATACAGGACCCCAGGACCCAAGTCGACCTCAGAGGGTAGGGACCAAAATATTGTCCCTTCAAATTCCTCTTGCCAAATCAGATTGGAGCTTTAAGTGTGGTTGTTAAACCTCCAAGAGGATTATTTGAATGAATTTGGTACTTTAATTACTATATAACTCCTAAGAAAAGCTTGAACATTGACTTAAGCACTCTTTATAAATTCTTAATTGCTGTGGCAAAGTATTCTGACTAATAATAAAAGCTCATGGTAGAAGCCTGGTGGTAGTAGCTGTAGCACAGGCCAGGAAAGGATGCTACTTACTGGCTTGTGTTGCTGGCTCATGTTCAGCCTATTGTTTACAATATAGAAATATCTGGCCAAGAATGGCATTGCCCAAATGGGCACAGGCCAGTCCAATGAAGGCAATTATTGAAGTTTCTCACCTCAGGTGTTATCAAGTTGACATTTAACCTATGCAGTAAGGCCTACAATTTGTTCTTTAAGGTCTATAAAGGTCATTTAGGTACTTAAAGTACAATGGATTTAAACCATAAAAGGCAAAAAGTTCTAACATGGAACAAACCCAAAATAATAAAGGGGTTAAAACCAATACCTTCTAGGAGTATCTCAACTGAGGCTGTGTCACTTGTCCCCAGATTTTGAATTATAGCTTTGAGAAGAAAAAGGGGGGGGGGGGTTGGTGGGATTGTCACATGCCAACAGCAGACAGGAAATACTTAGGGCTCACTCAAATTGGTTACATTTGGACTCTCCACATGGTCACTGGAAGTAAAACCTAATTTCTCTTAAAAATATTAAAAGAAACATGTGCAAAGTATAACAGATATATAAAACAGTTTTAGTATGTATGGGTAACTCAATATTTATATATGTCTGTTTCACTTGAGGCTGTAACAAGGTATATAGTAACTGCTAGGTGGAACACAGTTGAACACAATTTCTTGTATATGCCATAATTACATTATAGAATTCTTAAAAGTGAACAGTACTTCACACATACACTCATAAATAAGGTTCTAATAAATAAATTTGGTGATGACAGTTTATAAAGTTTGTACTGAACAGAGGCACATGCATTGCAATCATACACAGACAGATCTTAATATGCTGTTTAACAATATCATACACATACACACATTTATCCACACATCCCTTCAAAAGATTTTTATCCTAGTGGATGTACAGAACAGTCACATGCATTGGGAAAAAAACACCTTTAGAAATATTTAAAACATAGAGGTCTAATTAGCTGCACTGCCAAGGCTGAGAGGACGTCTTGCACCATTGATTATAAAATATGAACCTATTGAAGTACTTTAACAATGATGGAAAACAGAATTATATATACAATAATTAAAGAACTGACAATACCCAAGGCATTTAGGCTGTTTCATTAAAGGGAAGAGATTTCAGGGAAAGCCATGTACCACTGTCCAAGTGCCGGAATATGAATGAATCCAGGGATTTTTTAAAATGGTCTCTGGTCAGAAGGATGGTGGCACAGCATAGGAGAAAAAGAAAAAGAAAAAGAAAAAATAACTGTTAGTGAACTCGTAAGGATCAAAAATCAGGTCTTCAGAGGTCTGGAAACAAGAAAAAACTGGAAAGGAAAATTTTTAGTTATAATACCTGTGGAGAAAATAATTTGGACAGATAAGAAATATAAGCAGTATAGAAACCCAGGTTCAAATCAGGCCTTTGAAAAAAATTTAAGAGGCATGCCAAAAGTAAACTTAATTTTTGTTTTTTGTGCACAATATAGAATGAAAGAAGTTTGAAGTGGCCACTTTGTTTTGACAAAAAACACACAGGAGAACATGGACACATGACAGTTACGAAGACACACTGAAGAACAGTTATAACACACAGACAGGTTGGACAGACACATGACTTAACGGGAAAACCCTTTTTCTGTAAATAATGTATTTAATATATTTAATAAAACATTCAGTAAACTTTTTCTTAGATTCTACTCTTTTTTTTTTCCCCCTGACAGGGTCTCTCTAATCACAGCCTGCCCAGGATTGGACGGTGTAGCCCAGGCTTGTGGAGAGCGGGCATTGGCCAAAATGGCGCTTTGGACCCTGGCCAGGTCTTATGACTATCGCCTGATTGTTGCCTGACTGCCCAGCTCATTCCCCAGCCAATAAGAGAACACCAAACCTGAGCCCTCATTAGCATGTCCGCTGACTTCCGTATATTGCGCATACCGCTTACAGACCAATGAGAGACTGCCACGGTGCTCGCACGCTAGCAGGAGGCGGGGTTGAGAGAAGGGTATATTAGTAGGGGACGCTGGAAGGGAGAGAGTTGTTGGTGTATGAGTTGCCTGAATAAACTGCATCTGGAAGAACAAGAGTGTGTCCTCTCCTTTTTCCTGCCGGCAGGGAACAGAGAGCAACAAGGAGAGTGACAAGTGGCAGCCTGTACGGGGAACCTCCGTTGGTGCGAGCACGGTTCAGAACCAGACACAGGCAGGTGGGCTAGCCGGTAAGTTCCCAGGTAAGGTGGGACTATAAGTTTCTCGGGAGTAGAGACCATGGGGAATTCAAATTCAATGCGGCCATTGCACGATGCCTTAAAGGAACTGCTGAAAGTGAAAGGAATTGGCATAAAGACCCAAACTTTAGATGAGTTCTTAGGAGCAGTAGATGAGATCGCGCCCTGGTTTCTTGTGACCGGAAACCTCACGCCACATTGCTGGGGAAAGTTGGGAGGGGACCTAATGTTTGCTGAGGAACAAGGAATTCTGCAGAGAGGTGTAGTTCCGATTTGGAAATTAATAGGAAATTGCTTGGGCGATGAAGGGAGCTGCGCAGCAGAAATAAAAAAAGGGGAAGAACTTCTACAGCAGCTAAAAGAGGAACAGGCGCCACCCAAGGGGGTTGAGGACGAAGAGCAGGATATGTCGGCTGATGAGTTGGAGAGTTTGGTAGAAAGCATGGAGCAAGTGAAGGTTAGCATACAGCCGGCAGCCCCGGGACCTCCGCTACTGCCGACGGCCCCGGGACCCCCTCCGCCTTTTGCGGTACCTGGCACTTCGTTTCATCCGGAGTGCTGGAGGGAGGTAGCCGCTCAAAATCCAGCCCTATGTTTTCCAGTCTTCCAAAACCAACAGGACAATAACCGTTATCATGAGCCACTCGATTTTAAAATCATAAAAAATATAGCGGAAAGTGTGCGCTCATATGGAGTGACTGCCGCTTACGTGATTTCACAGGTAGAGAATCTCCACAGGTATTGCATGACCCCTGGCGATTGGCAAAATTTAGCCCGAGCCTGTTTGTCGCCGGGGCAATACCTAGATTGGAAAGCTATATATCTAGAGTTGGCCTATGATCAGGCCGCGCAAAACCGGGCCAACAACCAGCCCGCCTGGGATGTGGATATGTTAATGGGGCAAGGACGCTTCGCTAATCAACAAATTAATTATCCTGTCCAAGTATACAATCAGATTAATGATATGGGAACCAGGGCATGGAAAAAATTGCCCAACCGAGGGGAAGTCACCGGAAATTTGACCAAAATAATACAAGGACCAACGGAGCCATTTTCTGATTTTGTGGCAAGAATGGTGGAGGCAGCAGGAAAGGTATTTGGTGACCCTGACACTGCCATGCCGCTTATTAAACAATTGGTATTTGAACAATGTACAAAGGAATGTAGGCAGGCAATAAACCCTTACAAAAATAAAGGCTTTGAAGTGTGGATGAAGGTCTGTCGGGAATTAGGCGGCCCTCTTACCAATTCTGGCCTAGCAGCTGCAGTCATGCAAATGGCAAAAGGGCAGATGGGAACGGGGCGGCGAGGGTGCTTCCAATGTGGGGACCCCGGTCATATGAAAAGAGATTGTCCCCAAAGGAGAGAGGTGGGTGGTGCTCGGCAGAAGGCACCCCCCATGCCAAAATTGTGCCCAAGATGCAAAAAGGGGAATCATTGGGCAAATGAATGCAGATCAGTCAAAGATATCAATGGCAGGCCACTCCCACCTTCTAATGGTCGCTCTTCTGAGTCGAATGCCCCACAGGCTTTGCAAAAAAACTGGAGGAGGGCCCGGCAGCCTCAGGGCCCTCAAATATATGGGGCTATGGAGGAGGGATTGTGGCCCAGCCTCAGACCACCCATGCACTGGGCATGGCCAAGAGAGCTACCAAAGGGAGCGCAGGACTTGACCTCAGTTCCACCACCAGACTCGTATTAACCCCAAGACAAGGAGTACAAGTGGTGGAAACAGATTTCCATGGCCCCTTACCTAAAGAGACTGTGGGCATCATATTAGGTCGCGGTACTGCAGCCTTAAAAGGCCTGATTGTTCATCCTGGAGTTGTCGATTCTGACTACACAGGGGTAGTTAAGATCATGGTGTCCTCACCAACAGGAATTACGGCCATCTCTCCAGGAGATAAGATTGCACAATTGCTTTTGTTGCCCAGCCTGCACTCTCAATTCCCGTGTAAAAACAAAGACAGGGAGAATAAGGCGTTCGGTTCCTCTGGAGACCCAGGCATATATCTTGCCTTAAATTTGGATCAGAGGCCAGTCGTCTCATTGACTGTGGAAGGAAAGGTTATAATAGGTCTCTTGGACACTGGTGCAGATAGATCCATAATAAGTTCAAGGGACTGGCCTAGAGGCTGGCCGTTACAACAGTCCGCTCAAACATTACAAGGTCTGGGATATGCCAAAGCACCACAACTCAGTGCCAGAGAGTTATCTTGGAGGAACCATGAAGGACAGTCAGGATTGTTTCAACCATATGTTTTGGAGGTTCCGATTTCTCTGTGGGGTCGTGATCTTCTTGAACAGATGGGGTTTCAGCTTACCAATGAAGTTCAGTATAGCCCTCAATTATACAACATTATGCAAAGGATGGGACATGTGCCAGGTAAGGGTTTGGGAAAACAGCTGCAGGGCCGAGTGTCTCCAGTTATTGCCTCAAAACGCAGCGGAAGGCAAGGTTTGGGTTTTCCCTAGGGGCCACTGAGGATATGGTGCCCATTACATGGAAAACCGAGGAACCTGTATGGGTTTCTCAGTGGCCGCTACCCTCGGAAAAGATCAAAGCAGCGCGAGAACTGGTCGAGGAGCAGCTTGCACTAGGGCACATTCGCTCCTCCACCTCTCCGTGGAACACCCCTATATTTGTAATTAAAAAGAAAACAGGCAAGTGGAGATTACTACATGATTTAAGGGAAATCAATAAACAAATGGTAATTATGGGGCCCGTGCAGCGGGGGCTTCCTCTGCCCTCAGCAATTCCAAGACACTGGCCCATTATAATTATAGACATAAAAGATTGCTTCTTTTCCATTCCCCTTCACTCTCAAGACACGGTAAGATTTGCTTTCACTGTCCCCTCTCAAAATCATGCTGAGCCCGATCAGCATTATGAATGGACTGTCTTGCCGCAGGGGATGGCTAACAGCCCCACTATGTGCCAGCTCTTTGTTGCTAAAGCTCTGAAACCAGTCAGAAAAAAATTTCCAATACTGAAGCTCTGCCATTATATGGATGATATCTTGTTGGCTGCCCCAGAGGAAGCGATGCTAGATGAGGCATATCTCGACTTAGTTACTTCTTTGAGCCGAAAAAATTTACATATAGCCCCAGAAAAGGTACAAAAGGAAAACATGGTCCATTATTTGGGCACAATGATCTCCCCAGAAGCAGTTCGGCCACAAAAGTTGTGTATACGTACTGACCATTTGACGACTTTAAATGATTTTCAAAAGTTATTAGGAGACATTCAATGGGTCTGACCCTACCTACATATCCCAAATTGTCAATTGCAACCTTTGTATGATATCCTGCCCGGTGAGACAGACCTTCACTCCCCTAGGCGCCTTACTGCAGAAGCTAAACAGGCTTTGCAACTAGTTGAGAGGGAGATTCAGACCGCTGCAGTTAGGCGCCGTGATCCATCTCAGCCTATCACACTCTGCATATTACAGTCTCCCTGTCAACCCACTGGGGTGATATGGCAGGGCGGCCCGCTTCTCTGGGTTCATCCAAAAATCTCTCCAGCAAAAACACTTGAACATTACCCGACCGCTGTGGCCACTCTGGCCCTGCTGGGCATCCAGCAGTGCATTCAGCACTTTGGAGTCTCTCCGCAGGTGATCATTGTTCCTTACACCAAACAACAAATTGAGATCCTATCTGCATCATTAGATGATTGGGCCATCCTGCGTTGTTCCTTCCCGGGCACACTTGACAATCACTATCCTAGGGACCCTTTGTTGCATCTCGCTTCTGCTCATCCTGTAATTTTCCCCCACATCACTGCATCTGCCCCGCTAAACAGTGCCCTTCTCATATTCACAGATGGATCTAAGACAGGCCAAGGAGCTTATATGGTGGCAGGAGCACCTCCAGTCACGGTACCATTCTCTCCTGCCTCCCCTCAAGTTATTGAGCTCAAGATAGTCATAACAGTGTTTCAGACCTTTAATGCTCCTTTCAACCTGATTTCTGACAGTCAATATGTTGTTAATATCCTAAAAAGGCTCGAGGTAGTAGGAAAGATCAATCTCAGGTCAGCCGTCGGGTCTCTTCTGCGTACTTTACACATGCTCATTCTCCAGAGAGACCACCCATTCTTTGTTCAGCATATTCGGGCTCACACCGGACTGCCCGGCCCGCTAGCTGAAGGCAATGATTCAGTTGATAAGGCGTCCAGAGCTCTGATGTGTTTTCTCTCCTCCCCTCAGGAACTTGCACGCACCTTTCACTCCCGCTTTCATGTTAATTCTAAAATGCTTGCCTCCCGATTTCACATCTCTCGAGCCGATGCTCGCGATATTGTAAAAAATTGTCATCAATGTGCCCCACTTCTGCCGCAACAGTCCCTTGGGATTAATCCCAGGGGTCTCCTCCCATTACATGTATGGCAGATGGATGTCACTCACATCCCTGAATTTGGCACATTAAAATATGTGCATGTCTCTGTTGATACCGCCTCAGGAATTATTTTTGCCTCCCTACACTCTGGAGAAAAGGCCCGTCATGTCCGCGAACATTGTTTCCAGGCGTGGGCAGCCTGGGGACAGCCTAAAGAGTTAAAGACTGACAATGGCCCGGCTTACACTTCAGGCTCCTTTACCTCCTTCTGTTTGATGATGGGCATTCGCCTCACTCACGGTTTGCCGTACAATCCACAAGGACAAGGCATTATTGAGCGTGCTCATCGTACACTAAAGGAGTGCCTTCAAAAACAAAAGGGGGGAATAGCCTCTGGCTCTCCTCCAAAGGAAAGACTTGCGATTGCTCTTTTTACTATTAATTTTTTAAATTTAGATAAGCACGGGCGGTCAGCTGCGGACAGGCACACACAAACAGACAACACTTCAAAAGGGCTTGTAATGTGGAAAGACATACTTACAGGAAAATGGTATGGCCCGGACCCGGTCCTAACATGGGCGAGAGGAGCTGTCTGTGTTTTTCCTCAGGATCATCAACAACCTCTTTGGATCCCAGAAAGGCTCACCCGAGTGGTTCAAGATGTGGAAGTGTGGGATACTCGTGATGATGGTGCCATGGCCCATGGCGATGACAGAAGAGCTTCGTTGGGGGCTGATGACAGTGCTCCCTAAACCTATCCCAGTCACCCATTCAGCGCAAGTATTCTCCCACCTTTTTGCAACCAATGATAACATGGAGGTCCCTTTTTTACCATTAGATGACACATTAGCAGCAGTACAAGAGACCATACACCTGCCCCTAAACGGATTACTGTGCTTCCAACTGATTACTAACATATCCCAGGACAGTGATTGTGTACGTATGCATAACCAGACAGGAGGCTGGTTTGATGCACCCCCTCCGGGGACCAGCCGGTCCAATGCCACATGGCTCAGGGGAGCTTGGCACTTTCAAACCCGTGCCTGTATGCGTATGGCCCCCCTTTGTGTTCCTTGTATATAATGGAAGCTATGAAAGAAATAATGTCACCTGTGGTAACAGGACTTGTTTCTATGCTTTATGCTGGAATGCT
This sequence comes from Rhizomys pruinosus, assembly GCA_009823505.1. Taxonomy (NCBI): domain Eukaryota; kingdom Metazoa; phylum Chordata; class Mammalia; order Rodentia; family Spalacidae; genus Rhizomys; species Rhizomys pruinosus. The sequence goes on along the minus strand of VZQC01008327.1, from coordinate 4,612,838 downwards.
ACCACCTTTCCTCTAGCGGTGGTATTTCGTGGCAATCGCAGCATCAGCTGCCACGGCTACAGCTGCGGCAGTTTTTCCTGACGTCAACTGTTCAGACAGTGGCTGCACTTAACAATTTGTCGGCTGGTGTTGCTGAGGCTATGACCAATCAACAGAATATTAATAATCATTTCAAAACAGGCATTATGTCACTCAATTAAAGGGTTGATTTGGTGCAGGATCAGCTCGACATGCTTATACAGATAGCACAGTTGGGGTGTGAATGGAGACATTCTGGGCTCTGTATTACCTCTGTACCTTTTCAGAATCTGAGCCATGCAGCTAATCTATCACGCAGTCTCTCACATCATTTAACAGGAAACTGGTCTGGTGAACTCGATTCTCTATTGAAAGAACTCCACTCATCCATCGTGCACATCAACTCTACACGAGTAGACTTGTCCATGTCTGAGGGTTTTATCTCCTGGATGTCGAAGGCGGTGTCTCACCTACAGCAGTGGGCTGGAACAGTGGGTTTGGGTTGCAGTATAGTCCTGCGTGGGTCATTGTGTCTGTGGTGTCAAGTTTGGCTTGGCATGCTAGAGAAGTAGTCAAAGACGGGTAAGACCCGCTGCATGTATTACCAACCTAAGACAGGGAACAAACCTATGCTGTTTGTTTAACCCCATGACGGGTAAGGAATACCTCTGCAGGGGCAACCTAAGACAGGCATTCTCTCTGCCATATTATTATTATTAGAAAGGGGGAGATGTGGAGAGCGGGCATTGGCCAAAATGGTGCTTTGGACCCTGGCCAGGTCTTATGACTATCGCCTGATTGTTGCCTGACTGCCCAGCTCATTCCCCACCAATAAGAGAACGCCAAACCTGAGCCCTCATTAGCATGTCTGCTGACTTCCGTATATTGCGCATACCGCTTACAGACCAATGAGAGACTGCCACGGCACTTGCATGCTAGCAGGAGGCAGGGTTGAGAGAAGGGTATATTAGTAGGGGTTGCTGGAAGGGAGAGAGTTGTTGGTGTATGAGTTGCCTGAATAAACTGCGTCTAGAAGAACAAGAGTGTGTCCTCTCCTTTTTCCTGCCGGCCGGGAACAGAGAGTGACAAGGAGAGCGACACAGGCTGGCCTAAATCTTTCAGGTATCAGCCTGCCTCTGCCTCCCCCTGCTGAGATAAAAGGCACATACCACTTTGCCGGCATATTTTTCATTTTGTATGTCCTAGATCATCACTATGCATGTTCAGAGTACTTTTGTCCTTTTTAACTTCTTACTCACTTTGTGATCTTCATTACTGTCTATTCTTTTCAGTTTAATCACTCTGTTCAGGCTGTGCTTTTATCAACATTTAGCTAGTTTCTTGTTGTCCTTGTCCAGATAATAAAACAATTACCCCATAACTGCTGCTTTTTTGTCATTATATGGCTCCTATGTTTAGGTAATCTAATCTATTCTTAAATTAAACTATTTGGGAAAAAAATGGTCTTCTGGGCAGGGTGTAGTGGTTCTAGCCTTTAATCCCAGCTCCAGAGAGGTGGGAGCAGGCAGATCTCTCTGTGTTGGAGGCCAGCCTAGTCTACACAGCATGAGGCCACCAGGACCACATAGTGAGACCCTGTCTCAAACAAAAAAGCAAAACCAACCAACCAAGAACTTGTCTTTCTTTGAGGTAAATCCAACTATTGAGTTTCTCTTTAAAAGGTAAAGGATTGGGGATGGAAAGATGGCTCAGTAGTGAAGAGCATATATTGCTTTTGCAGAAGATCTGAATTTTGTTCTCAGTACTGACATTGGGAAGCTCACTACTGCCTGTAACTCCAGTTCCTGGGAATCCAATGCTTCTCTTCTGAGCTCTGTGGGTACCTCCACTAATGTGTACATACACATGCATATATACTTCATACACGTCCACATCATTTAAGACAAATTAAAAAATTATAGTTCTTTAATAATTGTTAGCATTAAACCATCTTCATTACATTCTTTCTAAAATGGGCTATCCATTTCTCTTCAATCATGCATATAAACCTGTTTCCTAAACCTGGCAAGTCTCAGCTTCATTGGAGACAGACAATGGCAAAAAGATTGTTTGAGGCCCAGAGGATCAAGGCCAGCATGGGCAATGCAAAATACCATCTCAAAAGAAAAAGACAAAAGAAGCCGGGCGTGGTGGTGCACGCCTTTAATCCTAGCACTTGGGAGGCAGAGGCAGGTGGATCTCTGTGAGTTCAAGGCTAACCTGGTCTACAGAGTGAGCTCCAGGCCAGCTGGGACTAAAAGGGAGACCCTGTCTCAAAAAGACAAAAAAAGAAAAAGAAAAATCTGTGTTTCTTGATGACTAATAATTATCAACTTAAAATTCAGTTACAGTCAGGCCTTTAATCCCAGCACTTGGGAGGCAGAGGCAGGTGGATTTCTGTGAGTTCAAGGCCAGCTGAGTCTACATAGTGAGTTCCAGGACTGCTGGATCTACAGGAAGAACCTGTCTTAAGAAGACAAAAAAGAAAAAAAATTCAATTACAGTACTATACAAATCTAAATCATCTTAGCGTCTGACCCTACATTAAATTCTGAATACATTCTTTGCAGTATTTCAATAGTATTATATTTGGGACTTGTTTTTAAATAACCATCTTTTTTTTTTTAATGAATATCCATGTAGTATTTTTTTTAATTTTATTTATTTTTGTATGTGTGTATGAATGTACTGTCTGCATGTAGGTTTGTGTACCCGTGTAGTGCAATGCCGCGGAGGTCAGAAGAGGGCGTCGGATTCCCCTGGAACTCACAAAGATCCGCCTGCCTCTGCCTCCCAAGTGCTAGGATTAAAGGCGTGCGCCACCACGCCCGGCAGAGAAGTAGGTTTTTAAATTTTTATTTATTTCTGTATGTGTATCAATGTACTGTCTGCATGCAGGTCTGTGCACCCGTGTCGTGCAATGCCGCGGAGGTCAGAAGAGGGCGTCGGATTCCCCTGGAACTGGAGTTAAAGACGGTTCTCAGCTGCCATGTGGGTGCTGGGATAGAACCCCGGTCCTCTGCAAGAGCAGCTAGCGCTCTTAACCACTAGGCCATCTCTCCAGCCCAGGTTTGTTTGTTTGTTTGTTTATTTATTTATTTAGGTCTTTTCAAGACAGTGTCTCCCTGTAGCCTCAGCTGTCCTGGAATTCACTCTGTAGACCAGGCTGGACTTGAACTCACAAAGATCCGCCTGCCTCTGCCTCCCAAGTGCTAGGATTAATCAGGTTTATTTTTCACAGTTTGTATAAGTGTTCTATATGACTATGGAACTATGATTCTAAACAGGAAATATTTGAATAATTTTGTAATAAGAACAGATAACATAGGAATCAAGCAGAGTTTTGATGTTTTATTTTTTGTTTTTGGTCTTTTTGAGATGGGGTCTCCCTACTAGAACTCCCTATGTAGACCAGGCTGGCTTTGAACCCACAGAGATCCACCTGCCTCTGCCTCCTGAGTGCTGGGATTAAAGGCGTGCTCCACCACACCCGGATCAAGCAGTTTTTATTACAAGTGTATGCAAATTCTGTGGTCCCAGTTCCAGAGACTGCATTTCACTTAATATGAGATCAAGACCAGGACTTTCTATTTTAAATAAACCACCAATGGATTTTACCTTTATTTTTAAGTTTTTAAATTTTATTTATTTTTTATGTGTATGAATGTACTGTCTGCATGTGGGTCTATGCACCTGTGTCATGCAATGCCATGGAGGTCAGAAGAGGGTGTCAGATTCCCCTGGAACTGGAGTTAAAGACAGTTCTCAGCCATCATGTGGGTGCTGGGAATCGAACCCAGATCCTCTGCAAGAGCAGTTGGTGCTCTTAACCACTAGGTCATCTTTCCAGCACCGGATTTTACCTTTTAACTTCTGAGTTCTTCACTGGTACTAAAGAAGAAATTTGCACTTGAAATGGAGTAAAACTGACTGCTTTAGCTTGAATTTCAAACTTAAAGTGTGTTACACAACTACAGTTTACAAGAAAGAATAAACTCAAATATCCTTCCAAAGTAGAACAATGCTTAAAATATCATTCAATATTAATTTTCCAATAAATACTGTTTGGGGAAACCTCTTCCTAGATGAAGGCATATATGAAGATGTAATGAAAAATTACTTTACACAATCATTTATTAGTGAAATTTCCTTATATATTATTATAAAAATTAATTAAAATTAAAGTAGTTATCTTAGCTTTTTTTTTTTTTTACACCAATCCTTTCTTTCATTAAATACTAACTCTTTCTAAACATCAACTTTTGGCCTCCTTACCTTGTAGTAACACTTTCCACGCCTTTTAAGTGACCCTCTTCTGAGCAGTGTTAACACCTCAGAAAAATCTCCAGATGTGTGTTGTACATCTTTTGGTTTACTTTCGTAACAAAAAAAGGGTCTCCTTGTTATCCTCACTTGCTCAACCAATGTATATTTTTGCCCCTGTGTTTATACAGTGCATTCATTAGTGGTTTTTACTTGTCTATTCTTTTGGACCATAAAACTAGAGTTTATTATCCTGCAGGTGATGAATCTTATTTACAAATTACTTGCAGATCATGTGTGGGCAGCATGATTGCTGATCCTGCCTAACAAATACATTTAGTGTTTAATTTTTTTTTCTGTTGCTATTTTCTAATTTGAAGTGGGTAGACCAAAACCAATTAATTCTATTCCAGTTTTTCAGTCCTTTGCTGCATGCCTCTTCTGTCACTACAGATGCTTATGACTCTTAATGTATGGCTTTAAATAACATCGATATTAGAAATGTGCTGATATTAAATTAACTGCTCCCGATAACTGCATCTTTCAGGTAAACCAGAGCTGCTAATTACTTTAAAATTTTTTAGGCCATGTATGCATAAATTCCATGTGTTTATTTCATAATTTCATACATATAGATACAAAACAACAATTTTCTCTTGTAAAATTGCATTCAGGTAGATATTACAGTTTGGAACTATGTTTTCAGATGTTCTTAAAGATTTCTAGCTATAAGCTAGATTTAATTTAATCATTAAAATTAAATTTGGATTATTTGGGTAAAATTTGTTAAATTTGGAGGTATTATGCTGAATGACAATAACTATTAAGCTGCTTTATGAAACTATTACTATTTTTTCAAATAAACAACTTGCATGCCCCCCCCCCAAAAAAAGTTGTTAACTGAGGCCAGGCATGGTGGTGCATGGCTTTAATACCAGTACTCAGGAAGCAGAGGCAGACAGATCTCTTTGAGTTCAAGGCTAACTTGGTCTACATAAGGAGTTCCATGCCAGCTGGGGTTACAGGGAGACCTTGTCTCAAAAAACAAATAAATAAACAAAAGAAGTTGTGAATTGGTTGTACATAATTCTTCAACAAAAGTGCTTATAGCTAGATTTTTTAATGATAATCATAACCATAGAACTAGAAATCTTTAAGAACATCTGAAAACATAGCTCCAAACTGTAATATCTACCTGAATGCAATTTTACCAGAGAAAATTGTTGTTTTGTATCTATATGTATGAAATTATGAAATAAACACATGGGATACTTAAAATGTAGAAGTTTATCTAGTCAGTTAAGAATCATGAATGAAGTAGATGAATCTTGTATTTGTAAAGGTAATCATTTATTGAGAATTTCGTAAGATTCAAAATCTGGTGATGTTAATTTGCAACTGTGTTTTTAGTAATAGAAAGAAGAAGAATCAAATGAACAAGTATTTATGCAAATTTATCTTGACATAGCCAAAACCCTAACATTACCACAGGAATCTAGTATGTAAGAGAAGTATCTTCATTTTTCCTTTAAGAAGTGAACTCCGGAGTTACACAAGGCAGCTATGAGCCACCAGATGAGGGTGCTTGGATCTGAACTTGGAAGAGCAGCAAGTGCTATTAACTTCTTAACCATTATCCACTCTGACAATTGGTTTTTTTTTTAATTTTTATTTATTTCTGTATGTGTATCAAATGTTCTGTCTGCATGCAGGTCTGGGCACCCGTGTGGTGCAATGCCGCGGAGGTCAGAAGAGGGTATTGGATTCCCCTGGAGCTGGAGTTCTCCTGGAATTGGAGTTTCAGACGGTTCTCGGCCGCCATGTGGATGCTGGGGATCGAACCCGGGTCCTCTGTAAGAGCGGTCGGCGCTCTTAACCGCTAGGCCATCTCTCCAGCCCCCGAGAATTGCTATTTTAATCCCAATAGAATTTTAATTTACAAATAAGGTTAGATATCCATTTGATATAATTGTTGTATATATATTCCCCCATCACCTGAATGCCTCTGCCTCACAAATGCTGGGATTAAAGGCTTGCACCACCATACCTGGCCCTGCATTTCCTTTTCTTGAACTGTCCATTTAATTATTAAAATTAAATTTGGAGTATTTTGGTAAAGTTTGTTAAATTTGGAGGCATTATGCTGAATGACAATAACTATTAAGCTGCTTTATGAAACTATTACTATTTTTTCTTTTTAAAAATTTTTTAAAAATTTTATTTATTTCTGTACTGTATCAATGTACTGTCTGCATGCAGGTCTATGCACCCGTGTTGTGCAATGCCGCGGAGGTCAGAAGAGGGCGTCGGATTCCCCTGGAACTGGAGTTCTCCTGGAATTGGAGCTTCAGACGGTTCTCTGCCGCCATGTGGGTGCTGGGGATCGAACCCGGGTCCTCTGTAAGAGCGGTCAGCCCTCTTAACTGCTAGGCCATCTCTCCAGCCCAAACTATTACTATTTTTTCAAATAAACAACTTGCACGCCCCCCCCCCCCAAAAAAAAGTTGTTAACTGAAGCCAGGCATGGTGGTACATGGCTTTAATACCAGTACTCAGGAGGCAGAGGCAGACAGATCTCTTTGAATTCAAGGCCAACTTGGTCTACATAGGGAGTTCCATGCCAGCTGGGGTTACAGGGAAACCTTGTCTCAAAAAAACAAACAAACAAAAGAAGTTGTGAATTGGTTGTACATAATATTAGACCAATGACACTTTAGCACTCCAACTATAATATAATAACAACAAAGAACCAAAAATCACTGTATGACATAAAGTAGCACTAGAAACTTGAAACATAAAGAAGAGTGTGATACAAATGGATTTAAAGATAACAATTTTAGTGCACATTATATTTCTAGAACCCTGCTAGGGATGTTTATATAGGTTAATTCACTTAATCCTCAGTCTTATACATCTCTCACATATCAAGAAGTACTAATTTATTCCTGGCTTATTAGTTTTCCTGTTCCTAACTATATATGCTCTAGCAATAATAAGTGTTGCCATCATAAGGATTATTGACGCTGAAGATGCATAAGCACTTGAAGAAAGTCAGGCATCATGGGCTGGAGCGATGGCCTAGCGGTTAAGAGCGCCGATGCTCTTGCAGAGGACCCGGGTTCAATCCCCAGCACCCACATGGCGGCTGAGAACCGTCTTTAACTCCAGTTCCAGGGGAATCCGAAGCCCTCTCCCGACCTCCGCGGCATTGCACGACACGGGTGCACAAACCTGCATGCAGACAGTACATTCATACACATAAAATAAATAAATAAATAAATAAATAAATAAATAAATAAATAAATAAATAGAAAGTCAGGCATCAGATGGGTGCTTGAACTAGTAAATTCAAATTCATCTAGCTCTGAAATTTCTTAAATTTATGTCATGGTCCTCTTTCATAGATAATGGAGAGCCTTGAGAATCTTAGAGGTAGGACACAAAATCAGCACAGAGGGCAGAGACAATATGTGGAAACCACATCCTGATGTTCACAGATAGGCTCTGTTCATGGCTCCCTGTACAGGAGGGTATGGAGCTGAGTTTGAGAATAAAATTAATTGTATGAGCCAGGTGTGGTAGCACATGCCTGTAGTCCCAGCACTTGGGAGGCAGAGGCAGGCGAATCTCTGTGAGTTCAAGGCCAGACTGGTCTGCATAGTGAGTTCCAGAACAGCTGGGGCTACAGGGAGACCCTGTCTCAAAAAGAAAAAAAAAATTAATTGTATATCCTTACTGCTCTGTAATGTCTACATCATAGTAAAATAATCACCTAATAACTAAAACACAAGAAATAGCTGACTTCCCCAATTCTTTTAAACTGTTTTAATATTCTCACCTACAGAATGAGCAGAGGTTAGAACATTCTGATTCTATTTCTCTGTAGGACACCAAAAATAGAAGCAGCTTGCATTGAAATAGTACTGTGACTAAGCCTAGCCTCACTGTTGCATGTTTCTAATTGCATGCATTTCAAGGTTGGAGTTTTTTTAGAAAGCTATTAAAAAGTGGGAAAGTAGGCCCTAAAGTATGACTTAGAGTTTACTTTTAAAAATCCAGCCACTTAAAATTCATTAGTATTTAAGGGAGTGTTATTTTCACTTCTATTTTTTTCATTTCCATTTTTACAAATAGTCATACAGATAAATTACATGCTTATGTGCATGGACTTAAAAAAATAACAACCTGGAGAAAAAGATGTTCAGTTAAAAAAGGAAAAAGAAAAAAGGGGGGGAAGACTAGTTAGTAAATTTACCTAATTTTAATATTGTCTTTTGTGATTTTTCCATGAAAATTGGTTTTCCAATGGCAAACACCTGCCAAGTGTTTGCACCAATCAATTGGGATTCTGCTTGGCTTTTTTGCTTACTCTGTCACATACATGTGCATCCTTTCTGTAGTTTATATGCTTCCTTTGTGGGGTAAGTGAATTCTTAAATCAGGTATTTGATTCCTTACTCAAATTAATCATTATTTTTATTGTGGTAAAAAAGCAGGCAGATCTTTGTGAGTTCAAGGCCAGCCTGGTCTACAGAGCGAGTTCCAGGACAGCTGGGGCTACAGGGAGACCCTGTCTCAAAAAGACCAAAAAAAAAAAATACATAATTTACAGCTGGACAGATGGGTCAGTAGTTAACAGCACTGGGTGCTCTTGCAGAGGACCTGGGTTCCATCTCAATTCCCACTCAGTGACTAACAACTGATCATAACTCCAGTTCCAGGGGATCAGACAACCTCTTTTGGCTTCTATGAGCAAGCACACACATGGGACACTTACTGCATACATGTAGGCAAAGGACTCAAGCACATAGAATAAAAATAATAAATAACTGGGTTGTTGGTACTAGCATCCACATATGAGGGACACCATTTGTCGTTTGTTTTTCTGGGACTGTGTTACTTCACTTAACATAATGTCTTCCAGCTCCATCCATTTACCTGCAAAGTTCATGATGTTGTCCCTCTTTACTGCTGCATAGAACTCCATTGTATACATGTACCACATTTTCTCTATCCACTCGTCAGTTGAGGGGCACCTGGGCTGGTTCCAGCTTTTTGCTATTGTGAACAGAGCTGCAATAAACATAGCTGTGCATGTATCTTTGCAGTAAGTTGTGTCTTGTGGGTATATACCCAGGAGTGGTATGACTGGGTCAAATGGAAGGCTCATTTTGAGTCTT
>VZQC01008327.1:4515488-4601011 GCA_009823505.1 Rhizomys pruinosus | reverse complement strand
CTTATAGCTAAAAAAATGAAAAAAAAAAAAACCTGAAAGATGCAGGACAGTTATGGCAGAATACATGATCTGGGATGGGGTGGGGGTGGGGGGGAAGGGAAAGGGAAATATGCCTGATCTGAATTGGAAAATGATGTATAAAATGCACAAACCATCAATAAAAATTAAATTAAAAAAATAATAATAATAAATAAATAAAAATTTAAAAATATACATAACTTGTGGATGGAGAGATGGCTCAGCGGTTAAGAGCACTGGCTGCTCTTGCAGAGGACCTGGGTTCAATACCCAGCATCCACATGACAGCTAACAATCGTCTGTAACTTCAATTCCAAGGGAATCCAACACCTGGTTCTGACCTCCTTGAGCATTGTACATTATGGGTGCACTTATACACATGAGGGCAATACATTCATACACATAAAAATAAAAAATAAATAAAATACTTTAGAATATACATATATATATATATATACACATATATACACATAACTTATGAAGCTTAATGCCATTTACATTGCTGCCCACTCATCACCACCATTAATCTTTTAAAATAATACTCACTGTTAGAGATGTCGAGTTGGACTATCACTGTAACTTTTATTAACTTGCACTTTACTTTTCTTAGTTACTTTCCACGAAGTTTGCCAACAGCCTTCTAATTTTAAAAGGCCAACTTTATATTTATTTGCTGCCAACAAACACAGAATGAGATAGCTAGGGAATGTGATGGCATTAACAAAAAGATAAGCCAAGGAAAATTATGAGGATGAATAGGATGTCTGTATACTCATAGATATTCAGAGCCACTTGTAAAATCACAATCTTATACTGAAATGAAAGATTTGGGAGGAAAAAGTCTAAAAACTAAAAGTTAATATCTGCAGCTATGAATTACTGCACCTAACATTGTTCTCCAAAATATGAAATAGAGCTTGCAAGATGAGATTAGCTCATATTAGGGCTGAAACTTGTGAAAATATCCATTCCTTGTACAGTCATTATTCTGAACATGACTATAGATACTGAATTCCTGGGCTGGAGAGATAGCCCAGTGGTTAAGAGCATTGGCTGCTCTTGCAGAGGACCAGGGTTCAATTCCCAGCTCTCACATGGCAGCTGACAACTGTCTGTAACTTAGTTCAGGTGAATCCAACCCCTTCTTCTGACCTCCTCAGGCTCTGCATAATATGAGTGCACTTACATACAGTCTACACTCATACGCTAAATTAATTAATTAATTAAATTTTTAAAAAGATACCGAATTTCTTTTTTTTTAATTTTTTATTTATTTTCGAATGTGTATGAATGTACTGTCTGCATGTAGGTTTGTGCACCCGTGTCATGCAATGCAGAGGTCAGAAGAGGGTGTCTGATTCCCCTGGAGCTGGAGTTCTCCTAGAATTGGAGTTACAGACAGTTCTTAGCCACCATGTGGGTGCTGGGGATTGAACCCGGGTCCTCTGCAAGAGCAGTCGGTGCTCTTAACCACTAGGCCATCTCTCCAGCCCCAAGATATCGAATTTCTAAAACAACCTCAGATGCCTATTCTCAAAACATATGTATAGGGGCTGGAGAGGTGGCTCAGCGGTTAAGAGCACCGACTGCTCTTGCAGAGGACCCGGGTTCGATTCCCAGCACCCACATGGTGGCTAAGGACAGTCTTTTTTTTTTAATTTTATTTATTTCTGTATGTGTATGAATGTACTGTCTGCATGCAAGTTTGTGCACCCGTGTCGTGCAATGCCGCAGAGGTCAGAAGAGGGTGTCGGACTCCCCTGGAACTGGAGTTCTCCTGGAGTTGGAATTTCAGACAGTTCTCAGCAGCCATGTGGGTGCTGGGGATCGAACCCGGGAAGGACAGTCTTTAACTCCAGTTGCAGAGAAATCTGACACCCTCTTCTGACCTCCAAGGCATAGCACAACACAGGTGCACCAACCTACATGCAGACAGTACACCCATACACATAAAAATTAATAAAAATCACATATGTATAAAATAAGGCCAAACTCACTCTTTCAGGAAATCTATTCATTCCTTAATTTACTTTTCAACTGAGCCTGAGCACATATCAGGTGAAAATAAGAAGATCCTGATCTGTCAGTATTGATGCACATGTAGGTGGTTCCTTTATTATAATTTGTGAAATGCTCTTGAGCTGTCTTGGTGAGAGATCACACATGGGGAAAGAGAATCAAGACACAAGATGGCCAAGGTCAGTCAAGTTGTGCAATTTCCTGAAGTGATCAAGTACAGTATGTTTTAAATAAACCAAGCAAACCGCTGGCCTATTCAAAGGCAAGGTGCTATCTATAGTTTACATTTTAGTGCAAATTATTTGATACTTAAAAGCTATTTCTTATTTCTTTTCAATCTAAAGTGACTGACAACACTTCTGAATCACTTGCTTTCAGTTGAGTGGCATTTCATTAAAACATTCCAAGCTAAGATCTTAGTCCCTTATTAAGAATTGCAGTCTACATCAGGACTGTCCATGACCATGAGTTGTTTGTATTTGTCTTTCTATTAACCACTTTTCAACTGTATTGAGAAAATCACTTTTGTTTTTCAATTACTTATTCGATTCTAAAAGAAACAGTTGTCAGAAATAGGTTTACAGTGGCGAATGGTTGTTTCAATAGGTGCAAAAATCAATTTGTAACTTTTACTTAAGAAAATAGATCTGCCAAACTACCTACTGTTCCTTTAGTTACTGATTTTTGGAAGCAATGGTATACGTAATCCCAAAGGGAAAACTTTGTTCTTGGAAAAACAAGACAATGTAGTTTACCACCAAGTCAAGGGTATTATGTTTTGTTGACATTTTTCAAGAGTTTTTTTTTTCAAACATTTCTTTATATGTCTTCCTATAGCTCCAGCTGGCCTGGAACTCACTCTGTAGACCAGGCTGGCCTAGAACACTCAGAGATCCTCCTGCCTCTGGCTCCGAGTGAAGTGCTGGGATTAAAGACATGTGCACCACACCTGGCTCTTTATGTGTCTTAATTTTCTCCCTTAAATCATATGGTCATCTCTTCAATGGACAAATAAATCAATTTCAGAACCAAAGTTCATACTGGCAAATCCAATAATCAAAGTTATTTAGTGTTAAGATGGAGAAATGGCAAAGAGCACACAGGAAACAGATGGGCCGACTGTGCAACTGGATGCTATGGTAAGATGAAGCTTGTAATTTAGTTTTTTAATCCTTTGCATTTCTCTTGATTCAACTTCTGCACTTCAAAATCAATAACCAAAAAAGCATAAGCAAGAACTGTAGTAGATATGTGGTTGTGTTGGTGCCAACACTCATTTGGGGCAAAAAAAAATGGTAGCTGGCAAATATTTTTTAAAGACCATATATGGTGTTAGGGTTTCTTGATTAAACACGTCATACATTGGAATGAATCTGTAATGTGCAAGATTTTGAACCAATAACTAGAGAAGTATAGTGCTTGAGGATACAGAATATCATTTAAAGCTACCAAAGGCACAGTACTAACGGCCTGCATTTGAAAACAAAACTGTTGCGTTGAAGTGTAGCCAACTAGGCAAAAACACATGGTTCCTGGGACCCCGTGAAATGGGTAAGTTATTTTGGGTCTACCTGAGGAGGGACAAAGATGAGAGGAGCCATTTAAGAGCAGTTCTGCTTTCTTCCTCTTTTGTTCTTGCCAGGGTGCCCATTTTTAAAGTATTCAAACAAAGAACCACAAACCGCCAGTCACACCATAATACCAGCTTGTGTTTACATTTTCAGCTCTCCGGATCGTGATCCTATTCAGTGCACACAGAGCGAGTGCTCGTGTACACGCGCCCGTCCGCCATCAGGAGGACTGAAACTGTAAACACAAGCTGGTATTTTGGTGTGATCACGCTAATATGGCGGTTTGTGAGGTCAAGGGGTGGAAGGTGAATTATGGATCCAGAATTTCCTTGCTTTTGTCAGTTTAAGTCAGGCTGCTTACGAAGTAGCTGCTTTTCAAACTTGAATAACAGCCATTTTAAAGAAATGAAGACCTACCTTAAATAATTAGAGGGTCTACCATGGGGAACTGTCTCCCTGGAAAATAGTGGAAACACCCCCCACAACCTTAAAAATTAGATCATGAAAGACATATAGAATCACATTCAGAACATAGTCATGAGTTGGTCACAATAAAAAATCCTGGGCAAAATAAACCAACGTCTTTATAGGATGTCCTATCATAAGGGAAAACCAACTTGGTGGCTTGTTGTATTAGGAAAAGTTCATTTAACCAAGAAAATTGAAAATAAGAATGTCCATCATACTCAAAAGACAGAGAAGTAGGCCAAGTTTCAGATGAAATGCAGGATGTTTTCCCACTTTGCAATGTAAAAAATAACGATAGTCTGTGTCATTAATTACAGGTAGGTCATGCTCCCTTAACCAAGTTATATTAGATGCAACCTTCTACATTACTTGACTTTTGAAGCACTATGGAAGTATCTTTAGTGGAAACAATATCAAAAATGGTGCCCCATGCCAGGTGTGGTGGCACACGCCTTTAATCCTAGCACTTGGGAGGCAGAGGCAGGCAGATCTTTGTGAGTTCAAGGCCAGCCTGGTCTACAGAGCAAATTCCAGGACAGCTGGGGCTACAAAGGAGACCCTGTCTCGAAAAGACCAAAAAAAAAAAAAATAAATAAATAATAATAATAATGGTGCCCCAAGTCATCCACCAAGTTTAGGAAATAAACCATTGGGGTCAGATTCACTGGACCTCTACTCCTGTAAAACCAAAGAGTGCTAATAGAGATAATTGTTTTATAGTCTTATCTAGTTCTTCATGTAGATAAATACAAGTAAATATCATCCTTTTATGCTGTTAACTTTTTTTTTNTTTGAGACAGGGTCTCCCTGTAGCCCTAGCTGTCCTGGAACTCACTCTGTAGACCAGGCTGGCCTTGAACTCACAAAGATCCGCCTGCCTCTGCCTCCCAAGTGCTAGGATTAAAGGCATGCGCCACCACGCCCGGCTTAACTTTTAAAACAGTATAACATTTCCCAAATCGCCAACATTAAAAAGATAAACGGAGAAGCACGGAGGGGCAGGCCCTTAATCCCAGCACTTGGAGGCAGAGGCAGAGGCACGTGGATCTCTGAGATGGAGACCAGCCTGGCTAGATAGGGCTATTTATTGATACTCTGTCTGGGGGGGAAAAAAAAAAAAAAGAAAAAGATAAATGGGCAGGTATGGTAGCATGCATTTAATACCAGCAATCCAAGGCAGAGGCAGGCGGATCTCTGTGAACTCAAGTCCAATCTGGTCTGTCTATCTAGCCAGTTCCAGGCCAGAGCTACAGGGAGACCCTGTCTCAAAAAGACAAAAATAAAACTAAAAACAGGAAAGTGGAGTTTTGAGAAAGCTGGGTGCATTTACTCTAAACTTGTCTCGTGGAAATCACTGGGACTTGGGACAATGCTGGTTTCTGGAAGTTTGGGTGATCTAAAAAGGTGCAGGTGGCTGGTTAGTCCATCATAACCCTGAGCTTTCTGTAAGTATGGAATTTTAAGCCATTCATATTTTCTCTCCGAAGCCATCCCTAATTAACAATTTACGTTGAGCAACTGACTACTTTCTTCCAACCATATACACATAGATTTGTATGCGATAATATATGTAATAGATCCATGTAAACATCTATAAAATGAGAAATCTTGCAAACAAATATCAAGCTGTCTAAACAATCCATATTAGTTTATTTTAAAGGAAGTCATTTTAAGGTTATCTTATCTCTCAGATTAGACGATCAAAGGTTTATAAGTCTGAACTACGTTTAAATAATTATCATGGCATCACTTCCTTTTAAATAATTATCAGTCATAAGGATGGTAGCTCTGACTTAACATGGAAATAGTGAGAGGTAAGAAGACAGAATGTGCCGGGCATGGTGGTTCACGCCTTTAATCCCAGCATTTGTGAGGCAGAGGCAGGTGGATCTCTGTGAGTTCAAGGCCACCCTGGTCTACAGAGTGAGTTCCAGGACAGCTGGGGCTGCAGGGAGGCCTTCTCTCAAAAAGACCAAAAAAAACCCCCAGAATGTAAGGAGGGGGGGCCTATGTCCTACAGGACTATTAAGACCCAAATCGGATTTTTCAAATTTTTATGCAAAATTAACATTTTTACTGTTTGGTCTGCAACAGTATTTCAATTTTCAATTTGCTTCAGAAGTATAACCCTTTTTAGAAGAAAAGGGAAATAAGATTTAAAGAGTAAAGAAAATAATACAACAGATTAAAAACAAACCCACGCACAATTCTTATATTTTCCTGCTTTGAGGTTTTTATCTGCCTAGCATGTTCTTAGAATGCTTTTATATAAAAAGACGTGAAAATAAAATTACCTGATTTGTAACAAATTTTATTTCTGGGAAAATGGGTGGCTATTTCTGAGCTTGAACCATTAGAGCAAAAGTAGTTAGCTCACAGAGATCTGCCTGCCCCTGCCCCTGCCTCTGAACTCTTGTTAAGGAAGCTCCTCCATGCAAAAGGAGACCAGGAACCCAAAAGGGCCTGAATGGCCAAACCGTGAAGATTAGCAGTCTACAGAGTGTGGGTCCATGGATAAAGCTTCACCCACCCAGGGCTCAGGGAACATTTCGTAACAGGGGGTGGAAAGATTGCAGAAGCCAGGGAGGTGATGCAAGACCAAATGGAAATGAATCCTGCAAGCTCCAGGCCCCTGTTCATATGAACCTACAGCATTGTTATCAGCATGCACAAGACCTATGAGAGCTCAGCTGGACAAAAACCCAGCACAGAACTGCAGAAATGGGTGGCAGTAGATGGTGTCAGGTGAGGAAGACCCGGCCTTCTTCAGAAAATAGACTCCGAGCCCCGCGTGGTGGCTCAAAAAGACCAAAAAAGAGAGACTTCAGATGGACTAACGAGCTCAGAGGAGCTGGCACTGAGGAGTGAGAGGGAAGGGTAATTTGGCATAATAAACTCTAGCAGGAATGACAGAAAGTGTGAACTTGGGGTGGGGTGGGGGAGCAAGAGAAGGTGCCCAGGGAAGAACTTGGTGTAATGGCAATTAAGACTGACTGAAAAATTATGCATGAAGGCCATTAAAAATCAATAAAAATAATAAATAAAAATTTGGGGGGGTCTTTTCGAGACAGGGTCTCCCTGTAGCCCCAGCTGTCCTGGAACTTGCTCTGTAGACCAGGCTGGCCTTGAACTCACAAAGATCCGCCTGCCTCTGCCTCCCAAGTGCTAGGATTAAAGGCATGGGCCACCATGCCTGGCTTAAAATATTTTTAAAAGTAGGTATCTATCATTAGATTTTTGTTTCACTTTTCATTTAGAACATAACGGTTCATTCTAAGAAATGATTATGTTGGGTGCAGTGGCCCATGCCTGTAATCCCAGCACTCCAGAGGCAGAGGCAGGCAAATCTCTGAGTTCAAGGCCAGCCTGGCCTACAAAGCAAGTTCCAAACCAGCTGGGGCTACAGGGAGACCCTGTGTCAAAAAAAAAAAAAAAATGAATATTTAGTTTGTGTGTCTGTTGACTACATCAGAACATCAGAATCTGTAGAAGCTACACGGTACAGGTGATGCCTAATTTTTCTTCTTGATAATTTTGAGTAGAAGTCAGATTAAAAGATTAAAATGGCCTTTTTAAAAAATGTATATACATATATATTACATTTATTTATTGTATGTGTGTACATACATGAGTATGATTGCACACCTGTGGAGGTCAGAGGACAAATGTGAAGGTCGGGTTCTCTTTTTCCACCATGTGGGTTTCAGGGATTAAACTCAGGTCATCAGGCTTAGCACCAAGTATTCTGACCCTCTGAGCCACCTTGCTGGCTCCCCAAAGTGTACATTAGTTGTACAAAATACACATTATTTTCATACTGTATACAGTATACTTCACTCATGCCCTCTATCACTCCCCTTTGTCCCCGTCCCCACTACTGGTGATCCCTCAGCTCCAACATGGTCCCTCTTCTACTTTCATAGCTTTCAAGGTAGCCTCAAAAAAGGCCATTAAGTCATATAAAATACTTAACAAAAACAAAATCTTCATCTTTTAAAGGAAGAGCTCTGTTAAGGGGTTCAAAGAAAACAGTGAATGGCTAAGCTTAGATACTCAGAGTTTTAAAAATGGAGATCAAAATCTGTGCCTGAAATACAATTAGGGTTTACAAGGGACAAGGAAGGTTAAGCATTTATAACATTAAAAAAAATTTTTTTAATTTATTTCTGTATGTATATGAATGTACTGTCTGCATGCAAGTTTGTGCACCCGTGTCGTGCAATGCCGCAGAGGTCAGAAGAGGGTGTTGGATTCCCTTGGAACTGGAGTTCTCCTGGAATTGGAGTTTCAGACGGTTCTCAGCCGCCATGTGGGTGCTGGGGATCGAACCCGGGTCCTCTGTAAGAGCGGTCGGCGCTCTTAACCGCTAGGCCATCTCTCCAGTTAAGGTTTTCTTTCTTTGGGAGGCAAATTCTCATGATTTGCTATTATTTCTTTATTATAATTTAAGATTTTTCTTATGATAAAATAGATATAAGAAATAATGCTATGGCTAAGTGTATTGTGTACTGTGTTCAGGTATGTATAAAAGTAGAGTAAGGACAGGGAAGTAGTGTCACTTGTAGTTCTCATATTAAAGGTATCAGCAGTATCTTAAATTTTTTTATTTTATGTATATGAGTGTATTGTGTGAATGTATGTAAGTACATCCATGTCATGCAATGCCCTCGGAGGACAGAAAATGGTGTTGGATCCTTTGGAACTGGAGTTACAGATGATTGTTAGCTGCAATGTCGGTGCTGGGATTTGAACCCAGGTCTTCTGCAAGAACAGCTGAGCAATCTCTTCAGCCCCCAGCAATAGGTATCTTGTATGAAGTGAGAAAATAACAAACAGAGACAGGGCTGGGTCAGAGTGCTCACCTAGAATGTGTGAGGCCATGGGTATGATCAACAGCATTGCAAGAGAATGAGGAGGAGGAGGAAGAGGAGAAGGAGGAGAAGGAGGAAAAGGAAGAGGTGGAGGAGGAGGAGGAGGAGAATGGTCAGCTGCATCTGGAAGCTTAGTAATTAATTACAACAATATTCACTGAGATAAATAGAAAATTATCAGCTGGGCATAGTGGTGCACACCTTTAATTCCAGCACTTGGGTGGCAGAGACAGGCAGATAGATCTCTGTGAGTTCAAGACCAGCCTGGGTGTACAGAGCAAGCTCCAGGCCACCTGGGATTAATGGGAGACCCTGTCTCAAAAAGACCAAAAAGAAAAGAAAAGAAAAGAAAAGAAAATCATCTTGTTCCTGAACAAAGAAGATATATCCAAATGAGGCATTTTCTCAGGATATATTTATTTCTCACCCCTTTTTTATTATTTATGTTTAGTGTTTAGTTTGTATGTGGACATATGTGTAGAGGCTTGAAGTCAGCTTTGGGTGCTTTCTATTGCTTCTCCTTTTTGATTTTTTTTTTTTTTTTTTTTTGTCTTTTTGAGGCAGGATCTCCCTGTAGCCCCACCTGGCTTGGAACTCGCACTGTAGACCAGACTAGCCTTGAGCTCACAGAGATCCACCTGCTTCTGCTTCCCGAGTGCTGGGATTAAAGGTGTGCATTAAGAGATTTTTATTAGTTAAAATTACTTTGTAATTAAAGAGAGAAATAGCCCCCTCCCCAAAAGACATAGAGAATAATTGTAAATATTTTATGTCATTCTTTAAAAGTTACTTGTCAGGGAAATTTTCCTCCATGTAAAAGAATATAATGTTTTAAAATCACAGGTTTATTTAATTATTTAATATATAGACTCACAAGTATTGTTCAAAATTAAAATATGGTTGTGTGTAAAGCGGGTGTGGTGGCACATGCCTCTAATACCAGCACTCAGGAGGCAGAGGCAGGCAGATCTCTGAGTTCAAGGCCAGCCTGGTCTACAAAGCAAGTTCCAAACCAGCTGGGGCTACAGGGAGACCCTGTCTCAAAAACATAATAAATAAATAAATAAATAAATAAATAAATAAATAAATAAATAAATAAATAGTGTGTAGTGGCCCATGCCTTTAATCCCACACACAGGAGGCAGAAGCAAGCAGATTTCAGTGAGATGAAGGCCAGCCTCAACTACTTATAGAGTTCCAGGCCAGCTGGGGCTACAGGTAAACCCTGCCTCTATAAAATAAAACAATAAACTAATTAGCAAGTAAAATTTAGAGTGAATTTATGATTTAGAGTAAAATCTGAAACTTCTTCCACACTTTTTTATTTTTATTTTTTTTGGTCTTTTTGAGACAGGGTCCCTGTAGCCCCAGCTATCCTGGAACTCACTATGTAGACCAGGCTAGCCTTGAACTCACTGAAATCTGCCTGCTTCTGCCTCCCAAGTGCTGGGATTAAAGGTGTGTTCCACCATGCCCAGTGCTTCCTCTTTATCGTCAGTATATCTCCTATATAGCAGATATAAATGTGATTAAAATTTGGTGTCTATGAGGGTTTGAATTTTGGTGCCTTCTCAAAATTCATAGCACTGGAAGGTTAGGTGTTTGAAGAAAAATCACAAGGGCTCTACCTTCAGGATAGGATTGGGCCCTGATAAAGAAGGTGGAAGGGAATGTGACAGCTTCTTGGCCACCTGAGTAAAGTACAAGGCACTGAGGTGAAAGCTGTCGGTGAGCCCTCATGGGGTACTGAGTCCAAGATACCTGATCTTAGACTTATTACTCTCCAACATTATCAGAAATCCATTTTTGCTATTTATAAATTACTCAGTCTAAGACCATAAGAGGGCAGATGAAGGCAAAGTTTATCACTTCACAATATATACTAAAGCATTTACATCATGTAAATGGTTTTGAGGGTTTGTTTAAGTTTTCAATATCACATCTTGGAAATTCTTCTATGTCTATGTAGATGTAGATCTACTTCTTTCTTTTCAAACTAATTCACAGGATCCCAATATATATAGTATGCTTAATTTAACTACTTGTATATTTATGTTCTTTTAAGTATTTTCCATTAAAATAATGATGCAACAAGTAGCCTCGTACACATATTTTTGTGGTATGTTTGAGTATTCTATTGGATAGCTTCAGAGAACTGGAAATACTAAGTCAAATTTAAGTGTATTCTATTAAACTTTTATGCATACTGACAAATTGCTAACCACAATGAATGAAAATATCCACCAAACACTTTTTAATATAATTCTTTTATTGATGTTTTGTGTACTTCAGACATCATTTTTCAGTTCAATTTAGACATATTCCCCTTTCTCTTCCCCCCACCCCAGTTCATGCATTCTGACATACATGTCTTTCATCTTTCTCTCAGTCTTTCTAAAGTTTTTCTCTGCAAAGGTTTATTGTTTGGGGCAGACTTTAACTATATAAGTCCATTCTTTGACCCGGTCTTTATGTTGTTGTGGTTCCCTCCCAATTATATTGCTCCAAAGTATGCCTATGTACATGTCATATATGTACCAGAATTATGTCTTCCAGGAATAAATTGTATGTTAAGTCCAATATATGTTTAGGAGTTCATACTTTTTTTCTTTTTAATTTTATATTACTCTAAAATATTAATATATACCTTCTGCCCATATACATTAATTACCATGTCTGAAATTAAGTGGTAAGTTAATTCTAGGACTCATTAAGAGATTCACATTATAACATCACAGTTGCTTTCAGATAGAAAGAAATATAGCAATAATTTTGCTCTGCTTGCCTTTCTTTTTTTATTTTATTTTATTTTTTTAAGAAATGAGTTATTTTATTATTTTATTATTTTAATTTTATTTATTTTTGTATGCGTATGAATGTACTGTCTGCATGTAGGTCTGTACACCCGTGTCGTGCAATGCCGCGGATGTCAGAAGAGGGTCTCGGATTCCCCTGGAACTGGAGTTCTCCTGGAATTGGAGTTACAGACGGTTCTTAGCCGCCATGTGGATGCTGGGGATCGAACCCGGGTCCTCTGCAAGAGCAGTCGGTGCTCTTAACCGCTAGGCTATCTCTCCAGCCCCGCCTTTCTTTTTTTTTAACTTTATTTTATATTTTTTATGATATTCACATTATAACATCACAGTTGCTTTCTTTTTGTTGAACAATTCACATTGTTCAGCTTTTCTTTCAATTGGGGGATTTGGTACTAGCATCCACAAATGAGGGAAACCATTCCCCATTTGTTTTTTGGAGACTGTGTTACTTCACTTAGCATAATGAGTTCCATCCACTTTTCCTGCAAATCTCATCATCTTTCTTTACCGCTGCATAGAACTCCATTGTATAGATGTACCACATTTTTGTTATCCACTCTTCTGTTGAGGGGCATTTGAGTTGGTTCCAACTCTTCACTATTGTGAACAGAGCTGCAATAAACATAGATGTGCATGTATCTTTGCAGTAGGTTGAGTCTTGTGGGTATATACCCAGGAGTAGTATGGCTGGATCAGGTGATAGGCTCATTTTGAGTCTTTTAAGGGCCACCAAACACTTTTAAACTATAGCTTTAAAGCAGCAATGATATGTAGACATTAAAAGAATGAAAAGGTCAGTTTTGATACCATGAATATTGTCAGTTTATAGAATTGATAAGGGTTGAATGTTGTGATTCAGGTGCTGTGTGGTGTGGCACAGGGAATTGTAGGACAGAATAAACTCTATTTCATCCTTGAGACTCTAATCCTCTGATATATTTTTTCTTTTGTTTTATAAAAAGGAAGGACTGGAGGCTGGAAAGATAGCTCAGTGGTTAAGAGCACTTACTGCTCTTCCAGAGGACCACGGTTCTGTTCCCAGCACCCTCATGGCATCTAACAGCCTTTGTAACTCCAGATCCAGGGGATCCAGTGTCCTCTTCTGGTCTCTGTGGGCACTGCATGCATGTGGTGCACTTAAATACTTGCAAGCAAAACACCCTCACATATTAAATAAATAACTGCTTTAAATGTGGAAATTATTGGAAGTCTTTAAATCAGTGAAGGCTGCTTAATCTGTATGAGTACAGTTGAGAAGAGTTGGAATAGGCTTTCTTTTTTTTTTTTTTTTTTGGTCTTTTTTGAGACAGGGTCTCCCTGTAGTCCCAGCAGTCCTGGAACTCACTCTGTAGACCAGGCTGGCCTTGAACTCACAAAGATCCGCCTGCCTCTGCCTCCCAAGTGCTAGGATTAAAGGCATGCACCACCACGCCCTGCGGAATAGGCTTTCATGTAAGCCACAGTGGCACCAGAGCAAATAGAATTGAGTGGCTTGGGAAAGATACTTTAAAAAATCCTAGCAGGAGCCAGTTATACTGGTGCATGCCTTTAATCCCAGTACTCGGGAGGCAGAAGTAGGTAGATCTCTTTGAGATGGAGGCCAATCTAAAAAAAAAACAACAACAACAAAATATCCTGGCAGGATTAATTAACCTCCTTATAAACTTCAAATTCATTCACTGCTCTCAAACAGAAGTTACATAGTGGAGTATAAGTTTGAAAAGGCTAAAAGAAAAGGCTAATTTTGGTGAGTTTTCCAAATTACATAATTTTCACAGAACCATAAGTAGATGATTAAATAAAACAAGACCACTTTACCTCATTCTTCCTTCCAAAATATATTTCAAGTGATGTGGTCTAATTTAATGGACAGGTTTATGTTAAATGCTTTAAAATTGCATTTATTCTCTTAAAATTTTATATGAACACTGGGTGTGATGGCACATGCCTTTAGTCCCAATGCTCAGGAGGCAGAAGCAGGCAGATCTCTGTGAGTTCAAGGCCAGTCTGGTCCACAGAAAGAGCTCCAGGACAGCAGGGACTTCAGGGAGACACTGTCCTTAAAAAAAAAGACCAAAAAAATTATATGAACATTACTTTAATTGGAATATTAGTTTGTTTTTATATGTTAACCACTCCAACTAACTTGATGCAATTTGAAATTTAATATAGTATATTTCAACTTTTTAAAAATTCACAGAATATGCCAGGCATGGTGGCACATGCCTTTAATCCCAGCACTCAGGAGGCAGAGGCAGGGGCATCTCTGTGAGTTCAAGGCTAGCCTGGTCTACATAGTGAGTTCAAGGACAACTGGGGCTATAGGGAGACCCTGTCTCAAAAAGACCAAAAGCAAAACAAAACCAAAAATTCACAGAATACAAGTTGATGATTATTATGGTTCTAAAAGTCAGTCTTCAGCCTCTACAATAGAGGATTTAGAACAAGCAACTCAACAAGGTATAAGTATGACCAAGAATATTTTATTTATTTATTTATTTATTTATTTATTTATTTATTTATTATTTAGAGGCAAGTCTCAACATGTAGCCCTGGTTTGCCTAGAACTCATTATGTAGACCAGGGTGGACTGGAACTCATAGAGATCCACCTGCCTCTGCCTCCTGAATGCTAGGATTAAAGATATAAGTCACCATACCCTGCTTTCCTCAGTTATTAGAGAGGTAAAGACATGTTGTGTAATCAAAAGCTTATTACATAGTCAAAAATGATCTGGAGAAATAAAATGGTAGAGAATAGTTTAAAAGCATTTATTTTATATATATTTTAATTCATTTTAATATTTTAGTTATTATTTATTTCTCTCTCTCTCTCTCTCTCTCTCTCTTGTCTTTTTTTGTCTTTTTGAGACAGGGTCTCCCTGTAGCCCCAGTTGGCCTGGAACTTGATATGTACACCAGGCTGACCTTGAAGTCACAGAGATCTGCTTGCCTCTGCATGTGCCATTATGCCCAGCTAAGCCAGTGTTGTTAACTGCTGACCCATCTCTGAAAGCCCTAAGAAAGTATGTCAAAGCATGCACAAGACCTGTGCAAACCCAAGCGTGGATGGGGGAGGTGGTCCGGAGGTTCCAGATCTAGCTGAGGATCTATTTGCAATTGATAGATGCTGGGAGACGGAGAGTCAGTGTTCCTTACTAGTGTGATGTCTGGTAGGTTGATCAGACTCCAAGGGATTATCCCATACCCAAGAGCATTTTGGAAAAACAGATTAGACTCAATAAACCTTACAAAAAAGGGTAGCCTTAAATAAATAAGCTTTTTCAAAAAAAAAGGGGGGGGTAGTCCAAGAGATTCCCCAAATTACACAGGCTATTGCCACAAACCTCGATTGTTGCTGAAGACAAAGCATACTTTGGAGACAGGATTTGGAGCAATGGAGCTGGAATGGATTGGAAACCACTTCCCCCGAATAGCTTTACAGAGCACTATGCAAGCTGCTAAGGAAGAACATCGATTCATGGTCCAACACCATCTTTTAGACCAAATAAGCACATCAATGACTGGCACAGCATATGACATTGGTGCAGTAGTGGCACTTTTATCTTGGGGG
Source organism: Rhizomys pruinosus (assembly GCA_009823505.1). NCBI lineage: Eukaryota > Metazoa > Chordata > Mammalia > Rodentia > Spalacidae > Rhizomys > Rhizomys pruinosus. The sequence goes on along the minus strand of VZQC01008327.1, from coordinate 4,585,675 downwards.
TAATCAATGGCTACCTAATTGAACTTAAATTTACTCCTACTCAATGGGAAGAAACTCATGTGTGGTAAGTGTAACCAAATTCATATGGATGGAGAGGTCATAGATCTTAGAGAAATCCCCAAGGCTGTCACATCCCTAGGCTAATGTAACTTCTTATTATGTGCAAAATATGTATCCTATTTACAGCCAAGAAGAGTCATCAAAGCTTCCTTTGCAAAAAATAAAAATTAAAAATTAAAAAAAAAGCTTCCTTTGCACCAGATAGCAAGTGTTACAGACTAGCGCAATTGGTCACACACAGATATTGTCTGTGAATTGCCCAAGCCTAAGCAACACATCTACAAGGCAAACTTTACACCTAAGACTGTCATGAGATACAGGCCAGCCTGAGCTACAGTGTGAGGTCTTGTCTCAAAAAATCAAAACTGGAAGAAAAAGAAGAGGTGGAGGGGAAAGGGAGTGGGGGAGGGAAGAAGAAAGGGCATGGAGAAGAAGAAAAGGAAAAGGAGGAAGAGGAAAAGGAGGAAGAAGAGGAGGAGGAGGAGGAGGAGGAGGAGGAGGAGGAGTTGTTCTCTACCAAGTCTCTGCCAGTCTTCCTGTCATCAAACAGAGGATGTCGGAAGCCATTTGTCAACTTGAGAAAAGAGGCACACAGCCTGACTGCAAGACTGACCTGGAGCTATGAGGGATGTCCTGTGAATTTTGTAGTCTCAGCTGACCCAGAAACTCGTGTCACAGGAATAAATATTTGTTGTCATAAAATGCTGAAATCTTGGGAATGTTTCTTTTGCAGCACTATTCTAACAAAACTTGAACAATATATCAGACTTGCATGATTAATAAAGATGAATAAAACAGAAGATAAAAATCAAGATAATGTATCCAGCAATTTAGTAGAGAATCTGGAGACTGTTAAGAAATGGTATGGGCCGGGCATGGTGGCAGATGCCTTTAATCCTAGCACTTGGGAGGCAGAGGCAGGTGGATCGCTGTGAATTTAAGGCCAGCCTGGTCTACATAGTGAGCTCCAGGCCAGCTTGGACTAAAGGGAGACCCTGTCTCAAAAAGACCAAAAAAAGAAATGGTACGGGAATATGAACTAGTCGATTGCAGAAAATATGGTTAAATCTGTACTTTATACTTTAAAAAGGAACTAACTAGATTAAAGCTGTAAGAATAAAATGCAAATGCATAAATACACTTAGAATAAAACATAAGATTTTTTCCTGAGTAGTCTTATAGAAATGTCTTTTTAAAGATGACATAAAGGACATTAAATATAGATATATCTTATAGATTTAATTATATAAAAGCTTTATATGGCATAACAAGGCATAAAGGCTAAAGACATACTGAAAAATACATATCACAAACAAAAAATGAACACATTCTCATCCTTAAGGAGGACTTGCAAGCCAATAGCAATAAATATATACTTCAAAGAGTAGGAAGAGTGAGGTAGAAAAGCTAATCTCCAAAGTTAGACAGTCATGGCAGGCCTTAACATGAAGATACAATAAACCTGGTTAGTAATTGACTTTAGAAATTAAAAGAATGATATTAATATAATTTCTTGATAATAACATAAAACAATTTAAAAATAATATTAACAATTCAGTACAGGAAACTATTAACAGTAAAAGTACTATGATGTTAATCAAATTATATTACATCTATTTATTGGGAGGCCACGTGCATGCCAGGGCATGTATGGAGATCAGAGGATAACCTGTGGGAAGTGGTTCTCTCCTTCCACCATGTATGTGCCCCAGGGGTCAAACTCAGGTTGTCAGGCTTCCTGGCAGATGCCTTTACCTGCTGAGTCATTTTGCCAGTTCTGTGAGCTTTTTTTTTTTTTTTTTTTTTTTTTTTTTTGACAAAAGTTTGTCAATAATAGATGTTTTAATTTTAGGTCAAAAAAAGCATTTTCATTTCTTTTTTCCTCTTCCTCCTCCTTTTCCTCTTTCTTATTTTAGTTTTATGAAACAGAGTCTTATGTAGTCCAGGCTGGTCTTGAACTCCTGATTCTCCTGCCTCAGCCTCCTGGATGTTAGGACTGCAGGTATGCATTGTCACAGATCCCGACTGGGATTATGAGGATATACCACAACCCATTTCATTTCTATTTCTTTCTTCTTTTCTTAAAAAAAAAAAACCTTTGCTTTTTGAGATAGGGTCTCACTATGTAGCCCTGGCTGGCATTGAACTAACAGAGATTGACTTGCCTCTGCTTCCTCAATGCTGGGATTAAAAGTATGTGCCACCAGGCCTCACCCGCAACATATATAAAATGATCTGTTATAATATTCATCGTTAAAAGTTGAAATTACTTAACGTTTTTCAACAACAAATGATCAGCTAGTGTGTTCACACACTTGTTACCCCAGTATTTGCAAGGTGATGCAGGAAGACATCCAGTTTGAGACCAGTGAGCTGCTACATAGTGAGTCTGGCCAGCTTGGACTATAGCAAAATCATGTTTCAAAATAAAACAAGAAAAAAAAAATCATCACCACCACCAGCAACAAAAAACCCAAACCAGTAGATTAATTAATGAATTATGAAGCATGCATAAAATAAAAAATCTTTTCAGTGGTGGCCATTAAGAATTAAGAAGATAGAGGGTGGAGAGATTGCTCAGTGGATAAGGGCACTTGCTGCTTTTGCAGGGGACTTGGGTTAGGTTCACAACACCCACATCGGTTCACTCAAAGACATGTGTTACTCCAGTTTCAGGGGCTCTAACACCTCTTCTGTGCTCCATGGGCACCAGGCATGCATGTGGTGCACATACATGTATGCAGTTAAATACACATATACATAGAAATAAAAATAAAATAATCTTTTAAAAATTATGTAGGTCATAGGCTATTAAATGAAAAATCTCTGGATTCCCAGGGGGTGAGGTGCGCTACTTCTATACACACGGTTGTTTAGAGAGGCTACTAAGTCCCCCAAACAATACAGGACTTGTAGGAAGCTTCCTTTGCCACAAGCAGGTGCAATGTGGGCCTGGTAAGGGAAGAGGGAGCACAGTACCCATATCCGGCCACTGTAGGGGACCGACCTCTGGACGTAACCTGACCTGAGAGGCACCTCCACCTCTGGTCCTTAGCCTGGGACAATGGAACGTTCCCACTCTTGGCCGTGATTTGCCACCTGCCCAGAGACTGCTGGCCGCTGGACATGAATTTAAGGCTGATGGCCTATCTTCAGCCTATGTCCTCTCACAATTCACTTCACCACACCAGCTATTCAGATTGGTGGTCCAAGAACTCCCACTGGTCACCCAAACAAAATGAACAAAATGCAGGCCTGCATCAGCTTGTATGCGTACAAAAAATGGCGGCTAGGAATTCTGTAATGATGGTAATGGAGAATTCGATTTACTGTCTGCTACAGCTTGCCTTTATAAGCAAAATGATGTCAGCTCCTAGAGCCAATCACAGACCCCAAATTCTGAGCCACTGAACATTGCTGCCCTACCCAGCATCATGCACCTGGCCCACGTTATCTGCTTCTTCTTGGGGTGGAGTCAGAGAAATCCCCTGACTCCCATCCATGTCGTGCCCTGGGGGGGAGGGTGCTAGCTGAGAACTAGCCCCCAATTCAAACTGGATCTTCCTACAAGGATTTGCCAGGGTTGTTGGTTGCCCACTCCAACCAGAAGGTAAGACCGTATTGCTGAAAACAGCACATTGTTCACAGGATGTAGAAGAGTCGAGCTGGCGATAGTGACCTGTTGCCTGCTGTCTAGCTCTCATAGTGTCAGAGTTCTATACAGGCTGCTGGGGGAAATTGTTATCAACATTCTTACTCAGCTGTGGATCCTGTATGCTACACTACCTATGGGTCAGGCAAGAAGTGCCCACTGGTGCAGTAGATAAGTCAGCAATGGGGGTAACTAAGCACTCTTACCAGATTTGAGGCCCTCTCCACAGGAGGGACTCCACATCTGGTTCTCCAAATCTGGTCAAAAGCCCATCACTGAGGCAATCATAGACCCTAACAGGGATGCTGTTGCAATTGTTTTGCTAAATCAACATGATGTGTCCATGAAATTGCTATCTAAATAATTGTGTTTATGTCCATAAAGTAGTGTCACTGTCAGTTTTGGTCAGAGAAGGTCATTTTGCAGTGAGCATCAGTAACTTCAGAGGCTTATATTTGGTCAAAGTGCTGAAATAAGTGGCTATTAAATGCTCAGTCATAAATGAAACTTCTTTATCACCCTCTCCAAGGCTCAGGGAACACAGCAAAAGATGAAGGACCAAGACAACAAGTGCTAGAGGAAATAGTGACTGAGGTAGAACTCTGTCTTCAGAACATCACATTGCCTTGTTCTCTTTTTTTTTAATTTTTATTTATTTATTTTTATGTGTATGAGTGTACTGTCTGCATGTAGGTTTGTACACCCGTGTCGTGCAATGCTGCAGAGGTCAGAAGAGGGCATCAGATTCCCCTGGAACTGGAGTTAAAGACGGTTCTTAGCTGCCATGTGGGTGCTGGGAATCAAACCTGGGTCCTCTGCAAGAGCAGTCAGTGCTCTTAACCGCTGAGCCATCTCTCCAGCCCTGCCATTGTTCTCTTGTGATTACTGGCACAAGACCTGTGTAAAATTGGGGCTGTCAACATCCTGTTATGAGAGGGAAAATTGTCCCATGAGCCTCCCTTCCTTGCCAGTGACCTATAGGCAGATACTGGTAGCCAGCAGGGAAAAGCTCATGAAGCCCTGGCCCTCCATGAGCATCTATAATGAGGTAATGGTCACTGGAGGAGAGAAGCATTTTCTTTTTTCTTTCTTTTTTTTTTTTTTTTTTTTGTCTTTTTGAGACAGGGTCTCACTTGTATTCCCAGGCGTCCTGGAATTCACTCTGTAGACCAGGCTGGCCTTGAACTCACAAAGATCCACCTGCTTCTGCCTCCCAAGTGCTAGGATTAAAGGCATGCGCCACCACCAGTGAGAGAGGCATTTTCTTCAATGGTATAGCTTCTGGTAAAGAGCCCAAGCTTCTGTGGACAGTCCCTCACTCAGGACCCTGTAAGTAACCCTAATGAAACCTATTTAGTTATAAAAAAACAATAAACGCTGAGTGTGGTAGCACACGTCTTTAATCCCAGCACTCAGGAGGCAGAGGCAGGCAGATCTCTGTGAGTTCAAGGCCAGCCTGGTGTACAGAGTGAGCTCCAGGCCAGCTGGGACTAAAGGGAGACCCTGTCTCAAAAAGACCAAAAAAAAAAAAAAAACCCAATAAACAATGACAAGAAAAAGAAGAAAAGAAAGAAAGAAAGAAAGAAAGAGAAAGAAAGAAAAAGTTGTGGGAAGAGAAAGGGGATGGGGGCAGGAGAGGACACAGAGGGTAAAGAGGGAAGAGCATGATCAAAATGCATTATATACATTTGTGAAGATGCCAAAATGAAACCTATTATTAGAAAAATAGGAACTATGAAGATCTACATTTATGAACACTAAAAGACAGCAATGACTACATGTCAAGAGAAAAAAAAGGAATCCATAGAACTGTATGTATGTGTTGTGCAATGCTGTGGAGGTCAGAAGAGGGTCTTGGATTCCCCTGGAACTGGAGTTCTCCTGGAATTGGAGTTACAGACGGTTCTTAGCCGCCATGTGGGTGCTGGGGATCAAACCTGGGTCCTCTGCAAGAGCAGTCAGTGCTCTTAACCGCTAAGCTATCTCTCCAGCCCAAAATAATGTGTTTTTTTTCACAATGTTTATTGATAGATACAAGTATATAAAGTATATAAGTATATAAAGTGAACATGATTTGATAAAGTATGTATGTATGTATTATATAGTCTCATTTTTATAAAGCTGTGAGATATGTATTGATAGAATCAATTCTTGAGTAGGCTGAATACCACTTATAATAATTTTTTTGCTATTTACAGTAAAAGCAAAAGTTTTAAGAAGGTACATTTCAATGTGGTGTGGCAGTGCAGGCCTATTATCTAGAGCTCAGGAAGCTGAGGATGAAGTGAAAGCCTGTCTTAAAGGAGAAGCAGGAGTGTTCCATAGATGCAGCTCTTATTCAGTTCCAGGCCCTCATCTGTCCTCTGAAGGCATTACATGACACAGGTGCACTTCCATGCATGCAAGCATAACATTTATACACATGAAATAAAAATAAAAAATTTTAAAAAATCAACACTTTCCCTAAAGTACTTAAAGAAAAAAGTTAAAAAGTAGTCTCCAGTGAAGAAAGATAATTTATAAATAATTGCAATTACAAAGTATATATCTTTACCTTTTCTATATATCCAATGGTACCTACAGATGCAAGTATACAGAACTCACTGGCCAGCAAGCATAGCCCAAACAGCAAACTTCCAGTTGGCAAGAAGCCCTGCTCAAGGCAACAGTCGGGAGAGCAATAGAAAGACACCCTGTGGCCCTCTCTGGTCTCTGCATACTGCAGCATGAGCGTGAACACCAAACGCTCACGTGCATGCACACACAATGCACACATCACACATTAAGAAAAAAGGTCAAAGCTAATTTGAAAGATTTTTGCAAATCCTAAGCAGAATTATAGTAAAATAATGAATGAATTGAGGCTTTTTTTTTTTTTTTGTCTCTTTTTGAGACAGGGTCTCCCTTTAGTCCCAGCTCGCTATATAGGACAGGCTGGCCTTGAATTCATAGAGATCCACCTGCCTCTGCCTCCCTAGGGCTGGGATCAAAGGTGTGCACCACCACGCCTGGAAAATTGAGGCATTTTATAATACATTTACCCACATAGGAATATTTTCCAAAATTTCATTTTGTTTGTTGTTTGGAGAGAAGGTCTGACTGTGTAGACCAGACTGGCCTCCAACTGTTGTTCCTCTCACTTCAGCCTCCCAAGTGCTATGATTACAAGTGTGTGCCACCATGGCTGGCTACTTTCAACAAGTATTTTTTTTTTTTTTTTTTTTGTCTTTTCGAGACAGAGTCTCCCTGTAGCCCCAGCTATCCTGCAACTTACTCTGTAGACCAGGCTGGCTTTGAACTCACAAAGATCTGCCTGCCTCTGCCTCCTGAGTGCTAGGATTAAAGGCGAGCGCCACCACATCCCACCAGTGGTGGTGGCGCACACTGGTAGGATTTGCTGAAGGAGGCAAAGGCAGAAGGATCTGGAGTTCGAGGCCAGCCTGGACTCAACGAAATTTTAAGGTCTTGAGTAAAGTCTTGAAATTTTCTTCATATGAACCCTGTAGTTCATTATGATTGCTTTTCTAAAATTATGGTAACATACACAAAGTTGACCACTTTAAGCATTTTCAGGTGTACAATTCAGTGACATTAAGAATACTTACATCACATACCTCCAGTACTTTTTTTCATTTTACACAACTGAAAATCTGGATCTATTAAGTAAAACCCTCCATTTTCCCCTCACCCCAGCCCCCAGAAACCACCATTTCTTTTTTTTTTTTTTTTTGTCTCTAGAAATTGAATTACTCTAGCTCCTCAAATGAGTGAGAGAGTACAATATTTATCCTTCTCTATATAATTAGCTTTTAAATTTTCTTTTCTTTCTCTCCCTCTTTTCTTTCTTTTTTTGCTTCTCCTTGTCCTCCTTCCTCTCTTCTCTCTCTCTCTCTCTCTCTCTCTCTCTCTCTCTCTCTCTCTCTCTCTCTCTGGGTCTCATGTAACTTAGGCTTGCCTGGATCTCTCTATGTAGTAGAGGATAACCTTAAACGCCTAATCCTTTTGCCCCATGCCCTAAATGCTGGACAGACTGGTATGCCGCCACACTGGGTTAATACAGTGCTAAGGCTTGAACCCAAAGCTTCATGAATGTGAGACAGTCATTCTACCAACAAAACTATTTTCCCAGCTCCAGTTTTTAAAATATCTACGGTGCTGGAGAGATGACCTAGTGGTTGGGAGCACCGACTGCTCTTGCAGAGGACCTGAGTTCGATCCCCAGCACCCACATGGTGGCTGAGAACCATCTTTAACTCCAGTTCCAGGGGAATCTGACCTCCGCAGCATTGCACAACACGGGTGCACAGACCTACATGCAGACAGTACATTCATACACATTAAAAAAATAAATAAAATTTTAAAAATTAAAAAAATAAAATATCTTCTTGGGAAGATTTTTTTTTTTTTTTGTCTTTTCGAGACAGGGTCTCCCTGTGGCCCCAGCTGTCCTGGAACTCACTCTTTAGACCAGGCTAGACTTGAACTCACAAAGATCCACCTGCCTCTGCCTCCCGAGTGCTAGGATTAAAGGCGTGCGCCACCACACCTGGCTTGGGAAGATTTTTTTAAAATCTAAAAATAATGCCTTATGGTGGTAGAAAATTTAATTTGCATAAAAATACTTTACAGTAAAAATCAATCTCTGATCCCACTCAACAAAGGTACATTGCTACTAATATTTTTGATCATTTTCCAAAATTTTATATGTATCCATAAGGGCACATGCTCACATAACATGGACATGAACACTCTGTGCTTTTTCTGCCTCTTTGAAATTATGAGTTAATGTTATATATAATGTTCTTCACTTAATATATCTTTGGCATTTTTCCATAGCAAAACATGTTCTAAAGTGAATTGTTTAACTTAGTAATTTTGAAGTGCATAAGAGAATAGTCAAGAAAGACAAAGAAATTTTGAAAAACTTCTTAAGGACTCAAAAGTCAATGTAAGAATATGTAACTATGGCTTTTAAAAAAAGAATATGTAACTAATCCCTCATCTGTGGATGCTAGCATCAAGTACCTAGTTATAAGGCAAACTGAGCAACTGTTAATGTTATATTCCTCATAATCTGAAAACAACTGTGCTCTTATATTGTGAATCCCTTAACAGGTTCTAGAATTAACCTACTATTTATTTTAAGACTTTGGAATTTTTGCTATATAGGTGGAGGTTATGTATGCATATTTTAGAGTAATATAAAATCAAAAGAATGAGAAAAAAGGTACATTATGATACAACATAAAATGTTGTATCAAAGGCAGAAGGAGAGAGAATTTGGTGGAGCAGAAATAATCTCAGGAGCATAAAAGCTTGCAGTTGGATTAGGAAATCTTTATGTAGAGATAATTGCTTAATAACCAGAAAAATATCACTCCATGTAATAAACTCAAATGGCAGTTATTAAAATATCAATAGCACAAAATGAAAACTATCTATCTATCTATCTATCTATCTTAGATAGATAGATAGATAGATAGATGGATAGATAGATAGATAGATAGATAGATAGATAGATAGAAAATATTAAGTAAAGAACCTTTGGTGAGGAAGATTTTCTAAGTGTTAGAAGCAAGAGTAGATTTTTTTTGTTGTTGTTTTTTGGTATTTTTGAAACAGGATCTCCCTTTAGTCCCAGCTGGCCTGGAGCTTGCTCTGCAGACCAGGTTGGCCTTGAACTCACAGAGATCTACCTGCCTCTGCCTCCCAAGTGCTGGGATTAAAGGCATGCACCACCATGCCCGGCTAGAACTCTATATGTAGACCAGTCTGACCTCAAACCTGCAGTCATCCCCTGCCTCTGCCTCCTGAGTGCTGGAGTTCAAGGTGTGTGCTGCCACCTTGTGCCACACCCAGCATAAGGGAACAAATTTTAATGAAAACAATGGAAAAATTGACAATTTAAAAATGAAAAACTTAACAAGATACAGTAAGAGTTAGCTTTAAAAGATCTGCATAAAATTCGGGTTTGATATATTTAATAAATGATTACACAATGCATTTTGCATTTTTCCTAGCTTTATTATGAGAATTCCCCCAAATTAATTAAAAAATAAGAGCACTCTGACAGAAAACAATGGATGGACAAAAACAAACAACTGACAGAACAAGAGAAGAAACTGTCAGAGCAAGAATACACCCTGCAAAAATAGCATTTTCATCCATCAGTTAAGAGAAGGCTAAATCCTACAGTGCTGTTGAAGATGGGGGTAAGTGGACATTCTCATATAGTTCCTTTTTTGGAAGGCTTTTTGGTTTATGTATTGAAGTTAATTAAAAACAAAACAAAACAAAACACCTTTAAGCCAGGTGTGGTGGAGCACACCTTTAATCCCAGCACTCAGGACCCAGACATAGGCAGATCTCTGTGAGTTCAAGGCCAGCCTGGTCTACAAAGTGAGTTCCAGGCCAGCTGGGGCAACAGGGAGACCCTGTCTCAAAAATACAAAAAACAAGCCAGGCGTGGTGGCACATACCTTTAATCCCAGCTGGGACTAAAGGGAGACCTTGTCTCAAGAAGACCAAAACAAACAAACAAACACCCCCAAACCAAAACCAAAACCCCTTTAAAACCTTGAAATTTCAATGTTTAGAAATTTATATAAAATAAGTAAATTACAGATGTATCTAAATATCTGTTTACAGAAATACAGCACTGTTTATAATACAGAAGAATTAGACAGACTGAGTGTATATCTTGGTGGTGGTAGGCAGGTTGTCTAGCATGCACGGGGTCCTGAGTTGATCCTGAACACACACACATACACACAAACACACATACACACACTCAAAGAATATGTGCTATAAGGATATAGTTTATTAACAATGGTTGTAAGAGGATAATGGTTATTTTATGTATTTTTATTTTAAAAGAACGTTTTACATGCAGAAATTGAACATATTTATAAGGTACCAAGTGATGTTTTGGTGTATTTTATAACTTTTGTTATTCTATAATTTCAATAGCAGGAGTATATATTACTTTTTTTTTTTTAGACAGGGTCTCCCTCTTTTAGTCCCAGCTGGCCTGGAGCTTGCTCTGTATACCAGGCTGGCCTTGAACTCACAGAGATCCTCTTGCCACTGCTTCCCGAGTGCTGGGATTAAAGGCATGTGCCACCATGCCCAGCCTAGGGTTCTTAGCTGCCATGTGGGGTGCTGGGAATCGAACCCAGATCCTCTGCAAGAGCAGTCAGCACTCATAACCACTGAGCTGGGTCTCCCTTTTTTAGTCCCAGCTGACCTGGAGCTCACTATGTAGACCAGGCTGGCCTTGAACTCACAGAGATCCGCCTGCCTCTGCCTCCCGAGTGCTGGGATTAAAGGCGTGCGCCACCACACCCAGCTATATTACTTTTATAATAAAAATGTTATTAAAAATAAAAAATCAAGCTGGCTTCTAATCCCAGCACTAGGGAGGCAGAGGCAGGTGGATCTCTCTGAGTTCAAGGCCAGCCTGGTCTACAGAGTGAACTCTGGGCCAGCTGGCACTAAGGGGAGACCCTGCCATGGAAAAGTCCAAAAAAAAAAAGGGAAAGAAATGTCCAAAAAACAAAAAAAAAAAAGGAAAGAAAAGTAAAAAAAAAAAAATCACAACATTTGCAGCATAGAAGTTCATGTGTATGTTTTTCCTCCTGTAACTGGTTGCTTTGCAGTATGTTGGCAAAGTCCCAGGTAAGTATCTAAGCACATTACTGAAAATAACAAAACAACCTCCCCAAATTCCCCAAATCCCCCAAATGCTCCATAAGATTAAAATTACATTTGATTTTACAAAGAGTAGCCATCTTTTATTTGGAAAAAGTCACAAATATAAAACAAATGATACTATCATTTAAAGAGTGAACTAATGACAGAAAAAGAATTTAGTTAGCTTCATGTTATTTAAATAAATATTAAATGAATCTTCCCACACCTACCGAGTTACAGTATGTAATTTAGCTTCATTTTAAGTAACAAAACCACAAATAAGTACACTCTTACAATTAATACCAGCAACAAGTTGTTTGTATTTTTTTGAGACAGAATCTCATGTATCTTAGGCTGGGCTGGAACTTGCTATATAGCAAGGATGACCTTGAACTCTTCATCCTCCTACCTCTACTTACCAAATGGTGGGATTACAGGTATTTGTTACCTTGCCAGATTTTGTTTCTTCAAAATAAAATATTTAAATATTTTCTCTATATTATTAGCCTAGGAATATTAAGTAAAGTATTATCATAAAAAGGGCAAATCATTTTCTAGAAAAAGTATTCATTTGTTCTTTCTATAAAATGCTGGCTTTAGCTGGGCATGGTGGCACATGCCTTTAATCCTAGCACTTGGGAGGCAGAGCCAGGTGGATCTTATGTATTTAGGCCCAGCCTGTTTAACAGGAGTGAGTCCGGACAGCATGGGCTAGGAAGGGGAGACCCCTGTCTCGAAAAGGAACCAAAAAAAAAAAAAAAAAAAAAAGAAATGCTGGCTTGATGGTTTGATGACAAGCATGAATACATATTAAATACAATAAAATTATCCTGAAATAAATTAATGTAAGCTTAATCAAACATTGAAATTGTTAAACTTAAAACCACTGGTTACTATAACTCACTTTCGCTTATACACATTCTTTCATATCTATTTAAATTAACAAAATTAATTTCACAAAATTCTCAAATGATTAATAGCTTCAAAAAGCTCTTAGAATAGTAAATATTGTATATGCTTTTCTTTTAGAATCTGGTTTTTAGGCACAAATGGTTTGGCTGGCAGTGTCAGCAACAACTTGTGTGACCTGAAAACAGGAGGTGGTAAATCCCAGCCTGAGGAGGGAGCGCAACTCATCTCTACTAAAGCAGCCACCTTTCTTACACTGGAAAGCAGTCTCCATCAAAGACCAGGTACTGTTCCCAGAGGAGAAAACACTGCCCTCCAGTGGCTCCCAGCCCGGAGATGGAGAGCGTTTCAGGTACTATGCCCACAGCATTTGTGTGAAGCTATGGTTGTAGTTATATTTCTTAAGCGAAAGCTCAAGTCTCCAACCGAGTATAAGAAGAAAATCTCAAAAATGAAATTTAAAATGTATGCAGTTTCTCCATCGAGGTAGAAGTATTAACTAGGAGGATCATGACTTTTGACCCCAAAGCTGACCATATATATTTGACTCCCACAATTGGATTGTGCTAGCCCCTATACTTTCTCTCTTCCCATCTAAGTAAGAAGAGATTTCATCTCGATGTTTCCCTTGTTGGCCAATTTTTTAGCTAAAAGACATTTAAAATTGTACAGCAGGCAGAACCCCAGGGGACTGAACAGTGTTCCAACATCCTTAAAGGCGTCCCATCACTTGAAAAACCAAATTCTTCCTCCTGTTTCTTAAACTAACCAAAGTAGGCAAAAGCAATCTTAAAAACTCTTTGTGTCTAGCATTGGAACTTTCTCATATTTCACACCATTATATAAATGTCACTCTAACCTATATGTATCACAAATGCTACGCTAAATTAGGGCCAAATTTGCAACCTAGTTTAACTGGGTTTCCTCTTTTTGCAAATGCAGTTTTTGTGTCTGCATTTAGCAATGCATACAAAACTGTCCGTGTAGCTAACTGCTTCAAATTGCTAAATTTGAGGATGGATGTGTAGATCGCCCGTCTTTATGCATGTGCCAAAGGAATGCTGTTTCTACTCATGGAAAGAGTTCTTAATCAAATGGAACTTGACTGCAGTGCTAAATTCACGGACCAGGGAAAGTGTTTTTTGATCTCCTCTATGCTTCCGTACTCCATTTTGATGGTGGAACTGTGTCACCTAAACCTATGGTTTTGGAGTCATGGAGCCAACTCATCACTGGCTATGTGATTAAAACTTGTCCTTGGGGCTGGAGAGATGGCTCAGCGATTAAGAGTGCGGCCTGTTCAGGACCCAGGTTCGAGTCCCAACACCTACATGGTGGCGTGGTGGCGCATGCCTTAATCCTAGTACTCTGGAGGCAGAGGCAGGCAGATCTCTGTGAAATCAAGGCCAGGCTTGTCTACAGAGTGAGTTCCAGGACAGCTGGGGCTATAGGGAGACCCTGTCTCAAAAAGACAAAAAAACAAAACAAAACAAAACAAAAAACAACAAAAAACCCCTTGTCCCTATTTTCCTCCACAGTAAAACAAAGCTAATAATACTGGTCTCATAGGTGGCTATTAAAACTTAATGAGGGAATGGAGGTAAAGAGTTTAACACAGCCAAAGAGTTTAATCAAGGCATTATTTTTGTTCTATCACTGCTGATTCTTAGAGTAGTAATCCAATGGCCAAATAAATTTCCTAAAGGTACAATTTTATAAGATGAATCCCCCCTTATCATATTAAGTAATGGATCTTCATTTAGTTTACTGTGTAGAAGATATATTCTTTAAAATAAATGCCTTGTGCAAAATAAAACATTTAACACTATATTGCTCGGCTATAGCACCTTTAAATAAGAGTCTTTTTTTTTCTCCAGGTGTGGTGGCACATGCCTTTAATCCCAGCACTCGGCAGGCAAAGGCAGGTGGGTATCTGCAAGTTCAAGGCCAGCCTGGTCTACATAGAGAGTTTCAGGACAGCTGGGGCTACGAAAAGACCCCCCCCCCAAAGTCAACATTTTCTGTGCCTCCAAATACATGCCAATGCTTAATTTATCATCATTCCCAATCTTTTTGTTCTTTTCCCTCACATAGAAGATTGTATCCATTATATACTCACCTGGATTCACAGAGCTTCAAGTGGTTAAGGACACCAACTGCTCTTGCAGAGGACCTGAATTCGATTCCCAGCACCCACATGGCGGCTGAGAACCATCTTTAACTCCAGTTCCAGGGGAATCCAACACCCTCTTCTGACCTCCGCGGCATTACACTTCACAGGTGCACAAACCTACATGCAGACAGTACATTCATACACATAAAAAATAAATAAAATTTTAAAAATGTTAAAAAATTAAAAATAACAACCATAAAAATTATAACTATTATGAAGGTAGTATAATAACTAGATATATTTGGGTATATTATAGAGAATTACAAAGTTCTTGGACTTGAGATTACAGAGTTCTACCACCATACCTGTTCTGGTTAATTCTGCTTATAAAATGTGTATTTCAGAAAGAAAAAAATTGGTTTCTTTCAGGATAGTAATTCTTTATGTTTTGAGAGGAAGAAAAACCTGTACATTGTTAAAAGACACATATCTTACTTTTACTACCTATGGGCAAAGAGTTTTTACTGATCCATGGTACCAGATCATCATCTCCTCCCACCGGAGGATCAGAAAAAAATATAGGTTCTCTCTCTCTCTCTCTCTCTCTCTCTCTCTCTCTCTCTCTCTCTCTCCTCCCTTACCTTCTTCCCTTCCTTTTTCTTCCTCTTTTTTTGATGAAGTTCAATGAGTATTGTCTTTACTGATTGTGACATCTCACCAATAATGTCATTATGATTATTTCACATTATATAAGATACAATCTTTGACTACTCAAATAGTCTAATTTTTAAATTTTACTATTTTTACTTTATCTGTATGAGCATATTACCTGCATATATGTAAGTGCAATGCCCACAGGAGTTCAGAAAAGGGTGTTGAATTCCCTGGAACTAGAGTTACAGACTGTTGTTAGCTAACATTTAGGTGCCGGTAACTGAACCTGGTTCCTTTGCAAGAGCAGCCAGTGTTCTTAATTGCTGAGCCATCTAAGTTTTTTTTTTTTTTTGTAAGACAGTATCTCACTACAGAGCCAAGACTGGCCTAGAACTTGCTAACCTCCTATCTTCCTGGCATCACAGATGTGCGCTATCATATCCAACTCAAAAAAGTTTTATAACTTAGAGTCAAACTATTTATCATGTGGAAAACCAAGATATACTGATGAATTGAGAATACATTACTGATTTGAATTTTTTCAGAAAAAATTTAAAGTATTAGTTGAGAACAAAGCAACATAAGTACAACTAGAGGCTGCAATAGTGCATATATGTGATACTGAAGCTTATGTATGAATCTTTTCTGTATATCTATACATGTGCAGGAGACTGGGGATGTAGCTCAGTGGCAGGCACACAGTATATGGGAAAACCACGAGTCAATTCCCAGCACCCAAGAAAGAAGAGAGGGAACAAACTTTGCTGTGGCCAATTTAATTAATGCCAAAATTTGATCATTAGGCCTATGAATTTATGATAATCATCCTGACTTTCAAAAAATATCATTTTGTAACAGCATAAAAATCTAAATTCAGACACTTTTTCTGTGTATAATTATATAATTCTCTACCTTGACAGATGACAATTTTAGAATATTCTAAATACAATTTCTAGTATATGCACTAAAATAAAATGTAACAGATAGACAACTCACCATAGTATAAGTAACACATTCAAATTTAGTAATTTATTTTCCAGGTGGAAACCAGGCTTCTTGGAAGACTTTAGACTATGCCAAATGGTCTGATTTCACCATAGAGGTAGGCACTAGAGGACTAAATTTACTTCTGTGTAATTTTTGTTAACTACATTTTACATGCAAATGTCTATACAACCATGTTAATGAAGTTATAGAGAAAGAAAGTTGGCATTCCCGGTTTTCTGTTTTATTCAAAAGCAACTTTTCAGTTGACTTGCTCGATTTTAAAACCTTTCTTCATTTAATCACAAGAGTACTAGAAAGTCTAACAATGCATTCAACTTGGATCAGAAATGAAGAAAAACAGCATCTATGTGTAAAATTTAAACTTGATAATTTTCTTCCTATATGGTTTAGTCTTGTGGACATAGGATGCTTCTATTGAAATTGTGAAAAAGTTCATCATATATGCATATATTTTTTTGTCTTTTTGAGACAGGGTCTCCCTGTAGCCCCAGCTGGCCTGGAACTCAATCTGTACACCAGGCTGGCCTTGACATCATAAATATTTTTAAAAAACTGCAGTGTACTGATTCAGAGCATGTTATTTCAGGGATTTTTTTTTCCTTTCTGTGCCTCCAAATGCATTCAATGCTTAATTCATCGTCATCCCTATCTTTTTTCTAGGAAATGTAAATATATTAATTAAAACATATATTTAAATTCTACATGGGTGTATTTCCTATAAAAATGTTAATATCTGAGCTCAAAGCCTAAATTGGCAATGAAAATGTACAGTATGGTTGGAACATTGATAATACAAAATTTGTCTCAGATTAGAAGAGTCACCATAGAAGAAAAGTGTTTTTAAACTAAAGACAGAGTTGATTTGCAATAAAATGGAAGGCAGCACCACCAGAAGTATGAGTATTAAAGGAGAGAAAAGAAACATGTCTGCAATTCTGTATTTGTTCATGTACCGGATTGATAATACAAAATTTGTCTCAGATTAGAAGAGTCACCATAGAAGAAAAGTGTTTTTAAACTAAAGACAGAGTTGATTTGCAATAAAATGGAATGCAGCACCACCAGAAGTATGAGTATTAAAGGAGAGAAAAGAAACATGTCTGCAGTTCTGTATTTGTTCATGTTTCAGACAGTATGAAACTCACCTCTTCACACTCAGAAAAAGAAAGCAAAATAAAACTTTCTCCCTCTTACCCATCAATGGAAATCAAGCAAGACCCTAACCCAAATTCCACACCCCTAGAACTTGGAAATTCCTATAAACTGCCAACACCAATGTCACAGAACATTCCAGAAATAAGGAGATGGTTAACCATGGTAGTGTGGGGAATGTGGTTTGGGGCTGCAGTTCTTGCCTACAAGCCTCAGTCCCTGGGTTCAACGGTTAGCACTGGGGCAAAATCATAGAAACATTTGTGAGTCTCCCCACCCCCACACTAGAGAAAGAAGGAAAAACTCACAACAGGGGCTGAAGACTCAAAGCTTTGGATTGGAAAGTGCTGTGAGAAATGCTATTTCCTTCTAGGGGGCTAAGCTTGGAGACCTAGTCCTAGTCACAACAGCTGTGTGATTATATAAGAAAACAGTGTACTGTACGTGTGTGTGTATGTGTGTGTGTGTGTGTGTGTGTGTGTGTGTGTGTGTGTGGAGAGAGAGAGAGAGAGAAAGAGAAAGAGAGAGAGATTGGGGATTACATCATTGGGGTGAAGCAGAGGAACAGGGATATTACGATATTTAACAAATTGATTTCTAAGAAACATTTGAGTGCTGTGTTTATATGTGCTGGGCAACATAGCCATAAACCTTGCTGGCTTTCTGAAAACTGCTGAGTGAAGTACACAAATGGCACTGCTGTCAATGGGAGGAAGAGACAGACAGAAATGAAGACTGAGACAAGCATCACCCCCGGGACGTGAAGTTTGTTTCCACTGCAAGCTGTACTGGAAGAGGATGATGACATCCTGAACAAAATGTCCTTTCACAAGGAGGACTTTGCTTTGTGATGTCTGTATACACAAAAAATGATTAATGGAAATGACTTAATTTCTCCCCTTTTTTTTGGTATCAAAAATATGCCTTCATAAATTATTTTTTAACTTCTTGTTGTAGAGCCCATTGTGTTCCATGAACCAGGCAAAACTCAGCAAGACAACAAAGACTGCAGAAGAGAAGGCAATAAAGAGCAAGTCCTCTCCAGTGGGTAATTAATCCTTAGTCATTCATCTTAGAAGTCCCAGTAACAGGGAAGGTTAATGTTCAGGTAGCTCTCTCTATTTTCTTTAAAAATTTTTTAAACATTTTTTTTTTTTTTGCAGAATGTTATACTATTAATTGCCAATTTGCATATGTGTGCAGCTGCTGTTTTGGCTCTGAACTCAATCCGATAAGCTTGCTGGAGGTATCGCAGAGCACTTGGCAGCTTTCCTATTTGAAAAGAAAGCCTCTCCCCACCACAGAACAGCTGATCGTCTATCAGCCATAGACCCTGATGGCGTGAATTACAATTACACTACTTTTCACACTAAATCTGGGTGATAGCTACTTGGAAAGAAGTTTCATCATTTTTTACCACAAACTGGAAAAAGAATTACATGGTCATGCTGTGCTTTTAAAGGCAGTTTGGTTCACTTTTGTCTATTTAACACCTAATTCCAAGAAGTCCATAGGCATCCAGAGATCTGAATGGCGTGTAATGAATTCACTGTTTAGATTGAAGATTTAAAAAATCTACCTCAAATTACATTTATTAACAAGGCGACCAGGAAGTGTTAAAGTTGTTAGACGCTTCATTTATTAAATAATTTGTGGGTATTTTCAGTTGTCATATCTAGAGTCATGGGGTTTGCTTTTTTTTTTTTTTTTTAATTAGCAATCCAAAACAATGCTACTGCAATTTAACAATTCATCACATAATCTTGGGCTCTTCAATTCAGCTGTTAATGTTAGATAATTCAGATTGTTATTTTGATCTGTTTATAAATGATCTGGGTTGCACTGTGCTGTGAGGAGCACAGCAGCCCAAGCAGATCTTCATCTTTCTTGCTTTGCCAAGGGCAGTTGAGGGGCCTTATAGAAAATGCATTTGGAGACTTCAGTTTGGCAAACAAGGGAGAGGAGCAGGGACACTAATAGTAGCTTGGTTTATTCACATTTAGTGTACTTCGTCATTAGTGTACATTTCTGTTCTCTTTTGAATGGAAGGCCTTTGCTGTCAGAGTATAAGACCCCAACATCTCTCTCCTTTTCTGGGACCTTAGAAAGAACTGTCTTTCCTTCTCCCTCAGAAACTGTGACAGTCCTGAAAATCCCATCTTCTCTCTCCTCCCAGCTCTCTCCCGTCCCATCTTGACATTCAAATCCATTTTAAAAAGTTAAACCCACCTCAAGCAACAGAAGTGGAACACACTAATCCTGACGCAGTTAACCTATGAGAAAAATAGACTTTGTTTTCCTTTTTTAGTCGCTAGGTTTATTAGAGTTCTCACTCTCACAGATCATCCGAAGACTACCCATTGATTGATCGCCTGTAGAGCTGCATTTGGTGTAAAGAAAAAAAAAACCTCACAGCTTTATTGGCTCCCAGGAGACAAAACAAACAGAACAAGATATTCATATTAATGCAAACAATGCAACAAATGAGGAAAAGAATCGCCCTGAGAAAGCCAGGCGCGGCTGGCCGAGCTGGAAGGGCCTGGGCACCTCTGCTCCAGCCGAGGTACCTGCACCCCTCCCCCGCTAGACCTGCCCGGTTGGCCCATGCATCCGTTGTGCCTCGTGGGTCCCACCCTGCAGTGGGTCCCACCCTCGTGGGTCCCCTCCTTCAGCTGGCCGGCCAGGAAGAAGCCTGCAGCACAGGCCTCGGGAAAGCCCACTGGGCCCTCTACCCTCGTGGGGTTTAACTGGGTGGCCCCGAGGGCTTTCATTAGTGCCTCCTCCTTTTCCTTTCCACAGGCCGGCAGGGGCCCAATTCCCCAGTCTCAGTATCCCTTCACAGCTGGGTCAGAAATGAGGGTGAAGGAGGCTCACCTACCTGCTCACCACCTGAGACAGTGTGAAAGGAGAGACTGAAAGACGGGGTTGGGGGTAAGGGTGGACGGGATCTCTGAAGAGATAGAAACGTATGCCTGAACACAACACACAACTTTGTTTAATCCAAAGCCAGAGGCATAGTGTGTATAGCACACATGTATTTGAGAGGTCAGGACTGCTTGGACAATGGGAATTGCCAAAAGGAAAATTCCAGACTCCACAGCTATTTCCCCAACCTCAAATAAGGAAGAATCTGTTAATACATGATTTAATATCTTTACAGTGAATATGATGTTAAGAATAGGATTGCCAAACAGTGTGGGGCATAGTTATCCTAAAAAGATTATTTCAAGCAGGGCATGGAGGCGCATGCCTTTAATCCTAGCGCTTGGGAGGCAGAGACAGTCAGATCTCTGTGAGTGCAAGGCCAGCCTGGTCTACAGAGTGAGTTCCAGGACAGCCAGACCTACAGGCAGACCCCGACTCAAAAAGACTCCCCCCCCCCAAAAAAAAAAGATTCTTTCAGATTTACTTGAGCATCCTGTGTTTTTATTGGCTAAATATGCAATCATTACTAGAAAACTTTTTTATTGAAGAAATCATACTAGAAGCAAGATTCATTCTCTGATATAATTTTGACATTCTGTACATTTGTAAAAATTAATCACCTCTAAAGCATATCTTTCCAAGCACATTGTAAGATGGAGGAGAGGGATGATGGGCAACTTGCAGCAAGGGCGGATTCATAGGTGCTTCATAAGGAAATGGAGCAGGGTTCCTTCCCTAAGGTTATTGGTCCATTGGCTCTCACCTATGTCTATACCTCCTTTCCAGACACAGAGGTAGGTTACTGTAAACAATGAACATCACAATGGAACCCATGTCAGAATTGTTTGTATATTTTCTAACCCTTTGCTATAGAGTTTTATTACTAATTAGTATTTTGAAAGAAAACAAAGTTGGGACTTGACAACTTTAAAGGTGAAGGGTAGAGCCAAATCTGCTTTAAAGGTTATCAAAGGTCTAATCCAGAAAAAAAAAAAAAAATCCAGTGTTTTGTAGGTGCCTAAAGAAAAGGCTTTCAAAGCACCAGTGCCAAATCCTCAGGAAAGAGGACACCCAGCAGCAGCGAATCTTAGCCTGTCTGCCTGCGAGTGCCTCTCTCTCTCTCTCTCTCTCTCTCTCTCTCTCTCTCTGTGTGTGTGTGTGTGTGTGTGTGTGTGTGTGTGTGTGTGTGTGTGTGATTCACAAAGCTGCTTTATTCAGGAAGCCTGCTGCTTGCATTTCCTCCCCAGCCTGGGTTAAGGAGAGCTTTTTCAAGCAAGCTTTGTCACCCTTCTGGATACTTAGGATTCCCAGTGAGCTAGCCTGCCTTTTAAGCCAATTGCTTGAAGTTGTATGAATACACCCACACAGGCTGCCCCTTTATCACTGACACTTAGTGCTATTTAACAACTGCAAATGGAGAAACTATTTGTCTAATGAGAGCTGTTTTCAGAGTTGATTCACCAACACTGAGGGAAGATAATGTAAGGCTGGGACCTCCCCCCAGCTGCAGGGTCACCTCAGACAACAGAAGGCCAGCCAGGAGCCAAGGGAAACATTGAGTCTGGGAGCTTGTTTTAATTTCACACAAATAGTTTAAAAAAAAAAAAAAAGCATAGATTTTTAAAAAAATGTATTTATTTTTTGGTTCTTTCTCTAATCTCTGGTTCAGAGATTGTATTATCAAAAGTTATCATTGTAATTTGGGAATGGTGTAGGTTAATTGACATTTTAGAGGTACAAATCCTTTTTAAGTTCTTTACTACATGAGGTTGAATCTCGAACTACAAAAATCCATTCTAGTACTTTGGCCTCATCTGAGTCAGCTTGAAAAATGCTCAACACTCATCAGTGAAGGTACTTTTTCCTCCCAGGAGACATGTACCTTGTTAGGGTGGTGGCGAGATGAGAATACCTGGGTAGCAAACCCCACAGTAATGCCAGGCTTCCTACCTTCTCTACAGTTCAGCATAATGGTGTCTTTGTGTAATAAGACTTTGGATGGCTTTAACTTTCTGTGATGCTGAGTACAAAGTCAGGAAAAATGTGTAAGTTTGAGAGAGAGAGAGAGAGAGAGAGAGAGAGAGAGAGAGAGAGAGAAGCTTGACAGCAGGGAGAGACTTAGTTGAGGTCTAGTGGGTTTGAAAGACTGATTCTCTTCAGGTATAGTTTCTTTTCTTTTTTCCTTTTTCTGGAGAATCTTTTTATATAGTTATTTTGAAAACAACTATTCTTTGAGTTAATTTATAAGTGATATCTTTTTATATGCTTCTTCCAAAAATCAGTAAGACGGTTTTTCTTTAACGTACACATAGCAGAGGCCTAAATAAGAGAGGCCACAAAGCACATTCCAGATTATCCAGGCTTTCTAGATGGCAAGGTGTGAGAGTGTGTGTGTGTGTGTGTGTGTGTGTGTGTGTGTATGTGTTTGTTGGGGGTGGGTGGGTACTGGTTAACCATGAAGGGATTCCACCTTGAGGTGCAGATTCCCTGGATTAGTGTGAGTGATTTAAAGACATCAACCTTTCACAGGACATAGGGGATAACGTGCTCAAGAACTTACTTCAGCCCTAGTTCTAGAATGACAATGAAAGGCTGCAACGAAAGGAGAGCTGCAACGAAGTGGGAAACAGACGTGGTATTATCATTCTCGATATTCCGGCACCTGGTGCATTTTTAAGTATTGGAATTCATCCAAGAGGACTTCTGAGGCTGGAGAAATGTGGTGGGACTGTTGTAAGTGGTCAAAGAAATAACCTGGGAATCTTGCTCAGTGATACAAAGTGAGGTCTCCTTTGATTTGAGGCCTTTCTTGAACAGACTTCATTCACATTCTGAATCTGGTTTTTGTCTCACACATATTAAATTTTACAAAACAGAAAGAAACAATAGAGCTTATTAGGAAAAACTTGTTTTGAATAGTAAATTAAGCATAATGGAAATAGGCACATGTTTTAGCATGGCTTCCCCCCCCTTTTTTTTTTTTTACCAATTGAGCATTTACATCTTTTTCAGTGCTGTGATTTTCCCCTTAAGTCTTAAGCTGGCACCACACACTTTCAACAAATGAGACTTAGATCATTTGTATCTACCGGAGAGAAATCTTTGTAAGACTGAATTCCAAGTGCACAGCTTTCCAATAAAGTTTTAGGCAATCACCCCTAAACTACCTAATTTTGAAGACTGCAAATCAGCTGTCGATGATTGGTTTCAAATTATGCCTTGGTCCCCAAGACCTGTAAATTCATAAGTAAACTTGGCTACATGGTTTGTTATTAAGAGATATGCCCCAGGTGGAGGCATCTTCAAAACCAATATATTTTCTTTATAGCCGGTGTCAAATTGATGTATATATTAAAAAATCTTGGAAAATGATCTAAAAAAGGAAGTAACAGCCCAATGAACCATATGTTCAGGGAACCTTACAGCCTTCCATTGGGACCAAATTTCACTTCACCTTTTTGTCCTTATGTGCAAATAAAAACTTATCTGTAAATATACCACTCAAATAGCCATGCAAATTTGTGAAGTGTAAAGGCTGAAAAGAAATTGTACATACCAACCAAGTTGATGGAAGTTAAATGATTTTTGTTAGGTATTAGCTCTTCAAATGCAACATGGAATTAAATTTCATGGATTCACACTTTGAAATGCATGGATCTACAGACTAAAGAAGCAAAGGCTGATAGTTAATAAATAGCTTAATTTTGATATTGATGGAGCATCTGAACCACAGGTTTACATTAAGAAATGTAAAATTAATTTTAGCTTGCTGTTTTGTTATTTATGTTGCTATTTTAATAGATTCAGACAGCAGGGATTTTTCTAAATGCTGGCTAACATTATAGCACCAAAGTTTGTGATGGGCTAAGGTTGTGTACAGGATTGCTCAATAGCTTTTTTCCTTAGAAAACCAATGGTTTTCTGCCTATGAACAGAACATAGATAACCCTTTTAGGGATTTTCAATTCTAAAACTTTTCAGCATTTTGTATTATTTTAGCAGATCCTAATAATTTTGCATTTAGCTATTTATTGGTATACCTGGATGATTCAAGGGGTAAACGACTTACACTGTGCCCCTGTGTAGCTTTTCATACGACAGAATAAATGACCATATAAAAATACCATGATTCATTGAGTGCTTTTATATTTGCGTACTTTTATTGAGAGATATTCCCCCTGAAAGCCAAAGACAAGAATATAAATGAAACTCTTGGGGCTGGAGAGATGGCCTAGCGGTTAAGAGCACAGAGTTCTCTTGCAGAGGACCCGGGTTCGATCCCCAGCACCCACATGGCGGCTGAAAACCGTCTTTAACTCCAGTTCCAGAGGAATCCGGCACCCTCTTCTGACCTCCGTGGCATTGCACCACATGGGTGCACAAACCTCCATGCAGACTGTACATTCATACACATACGAAAATAAATAAAATTTAAAAAATGAAACTCTTGTTCATGTTTGACTGATCTTTAGCAAGCCTTCACATTTGGATTTGGTATTTTAAACCTCAACTATTGTTTGTGTGAAGTTATGCAAAGAATCAGTAAAACAAAAACCATACTTCATAGATTATCTTTCCACTGCCTTCATTTACCTATGGTTAGAGGTTAGATTTATCATGTTAATAGTTGCATTCTAATTTAGTTCAAATTCACACCAGTTCTTTGTTTTTGCATTCTAGCTAATCCACATATGCCTTAGGGCCATCAGGGTCTTTTCTCTAACAGTAGTTGTAAAGGTAGGCTAAAATGTATTCTTCAGCTCAACAATCGGCTTTGACACTCAAAAGTCAGGGAAAGTTGTGTGACACCTCAGCC
The DNA here is from genome assembly GCA_009823505.1 of Rhizomys pruinosus. NCBI lineage: Eukaryota > Metazoa > Chordata > Mammalia > Rodentia > Spalacidae > Rhizomys > Rhizomys pruinosus. The sequence continues at coordinate 4,560,694 of VZQC01008327.1, read as the reverse complement.
GGCTGGCTCCTCAGCCCACCCGCCTGCCTCAACAGGTATGAAGACTTTTCTGCAGTCAGGTACAAGGGACAGCTTGGGCGCTGCATTTCGGTCAGTCCAGCTTCTCTCAGGTCAAAGTGCTGAGACCCAAGCCTGGCGCGGTGGAACAGCCATGCCAACCCGGCATGCGGTCCCTGCGGCGGAGGAAGGCCTGTCTACGGTCTGGGGTGGTATTTCCTGGGGGAAGGCCAAGGCCCTTCAGGCTGGTCTTGGGGTCGGGAGGCCAGGCCTTGGAGGGACAACTCTAGCCCGCTCTTTCCGTGCCCAGTAACGTGAGCTGGAGGCTGCAAGACCAAGGGCGGGAGCGGGCACGAGCACGCGGGGCTCCCCACGTGCAGGCCTGGCTGGGGCTGACCTCTCCCGCAGGGCGCCGCAGGTGGAGCCCCGGCCTGAGTGGCTCCGGCTCGTGGGGAGAAGGCCCGGCCCGCCTGGGCTTTTCGGGCTCTGCTCTTCCTTCCACGCCCCGCCGGCCGCGGGGTCCCCTAGCGGCCTGGTCTGCTGCAGGCTGGTGGCGCCCGGCCGCTCCCGACTGCGGCGCCGTGCGCGGATGCTCAGTAGGCCGCCCCGGCTCGGCTCGGCTCGGCGGCGGCGGGAAGGACGCGCGGGAAAGCGGGGAGCTGGAGGCGGCCGGCCCGCTGGAAAGGAGGGAGCGCCGCAGGCGGGAGGAGGGAAGCGGAGGAGGGAGCGGGGAGGAAGGAGGGAGCGCGGCAGGCAGGCGGAGGGAGGGCTGATTAGCATGCAGCAGCGCTCGCGCGCCCGGCTCCATTGTTTTAACACCTCCCCTCTCCTCCGCGCCAATCTGTCACCGTTCAGCAGGCGAACGCTGCTGCCTCAAATGCTGCTCTTCTCAAATGAGACGGATAATTAGTTGCCCCGCACGAATGCCGCACTCTTCTCACCCCTGATTGCTATCACCTTCTTGCTCCTGGCAGTTTTGACACCTCGTAATCAGCCTGCTGCTTTTCTCTTTTCTTCCCGACTTCTGCTTCCCTCCCCCCTTTCCTTCCCACTTGATTTATTATTATTATTATTATTATTATTATTATTATTAATGCAATCCCGGTGCCTATTTGGACGAGTCCTCCGCAGAGTTAACCTTACATATACATGTGTCCCTATATATGCATATGTAAACTAGGGTGGTGTGCGTGAGCGCGGGGCCGACTGGTAGTTTTGTGGGAAACACGGCTTCCACGCGGAGAGAATTTTCTCCTGAAGATATTTTGGGGAGAGGGACGGGAGGGAAGAGTTGGGGAGACCTCAATTAATGCTTTAAAGATCTCTTAGAAATGAACCAACTGGGGAGTCTCGGAATCCGCTGTCAGAAGCGTGTTTTCCCCGCTCCCCCCTAACAAGCCCTGACAGTCTAATTACTGTAGCTACAAGCAGCTGTCGAGGCAGCAGCCCGGGAGGGAAGGCGCCGCGGGCAGAGAGCTCCGCCGGCCCCAGCGGCCGGCCGAACCCGCCGAACCGCGGCCGGCCTCTGGGAGGACGGGAGGAGGGCGAGGCCGGCACCCGGCAGCCCGCGAGCCCACCGCGGGCCTGCGAGCCAGCACACTCCCTTATTGTTTCCTACTTATGAAATCTTTACCTTGAAGGTTAAAAGATGTGAAGAAGAAAGGAGGGGGCTCAGGAGGAGCGGGAAGAATATCTTTTAATCCTCCATCCACCCTTTTTTTTTTTTTTACCTCCTCAAGCTCCCCCCCCCCCCCCATGTTGGTAAAATAACCACGCAACCCGGGGCTGAGGGGGCGGGGTGAGCCAGGCTGGAGCGTAAGAAAGCAGATGTCCCCGCTGGCAGCAGCCTCAGCCTCCGGGGAAAGCTGCACGGGGGGGTAGGGGGGGCCCTCCCGAGGACATTCACCTCCCACTTCTCAGGCATCCCGCTCACAACTGCCGCGCCTCGGCGGGGGCGGTTTTTCAGACTCAGCGTTTTGCGCGTGTTGTAGCTTTCCTACCTGGGAGCTGTTCTTACCCGGCCATGCTTAGCAGATGCCCAGAGGCAGCCGGGCACCGCTCCGGAAGAAGGCTGGGGGACAGACCTGGCGGCTGTCCACTCAGCTCCCAAGCTGCAGCCGGTGTCAACCTCTGCAGAGCAGGCCCAATAAGGTCTCCTCTCTCAGAAGTTGGAGCTTAGGATACTGGTGGAATTCCAGAGAAAACAGTTCCTATCTCCCACTAAAAGTGGCGGTGGGGAAAAAATGGCCCGGAGAAGAGGGGGCCAGAGGTCCAGTCTGAGTCACTGTCTGGGGTACGGAGGGGGTTTGGGGCCGTCAGTAAGTCAGTGGGTCAACTGCGTGAAAGGGACTGTTCTCTTCTAAACAAGGAGATGGAAAAATAATTCCCTTTCTTGAGGATAGGTAGGAGGTATATTCCGGCTGGGACATACTGGGAAGTTTTGAGTTTTAATTTTGCATGAGTGCTTGGGAGGAGTGAGAGGGAGGCTAGGTGGGTGGGGTTCGGAAAGGGGAGAGTCTGTGGGTAATTGTCTAGGCATTTCCATTCAGCCCAGTGGCAACGGGAAAGATGTACATGTCTCAGAACCCTTCACAGTGAATACTTAATAATCACTATGTCACCTTGGTGAGGAAGATGTCAACGTGATGTACTTGGCACCCTGAGAAGTCGAGGCACCACTCATCTCTTCCATTGGGCACACAGGCCTGTGTGGATTTCCCATAGTAAACCCTCCAGTATAAAACTCTTGCTTCAAGAACATTTGAATTTCTCTTTGAAAGCTACAAGTCAATGCTTACTTATAAAATGGAAGCCATGACTCAAACATTTTAAAAATCAGGGAAAAGAGAATCCCCAAAGGTAAGAACCACTAGGAAAAATGAAAAGCAGCCTCATTTAAACAGCTCGGCAGCAAAGGGTTTTTGTGCTCTCAGATGTCTTCCAGTGGCTATAAATTAGGCTGCTAACAATGAACAACACTTTCTCAATGAGAATCCTAACATTTCTAATCTAAATTAATAAATATGGATGGTCTTTACAGGCTCTTACATTTTTTTTCTATTAGGAATTTTTTAAAATGTGAAGTGACTCACTAAGTTGTAATAAATGTCATCACATCTGGTCACCACCCGTCTATCAATAGGTTAATAGAAAGAAAATGTGAATTGTAGGAACTTTCCCCAATGTGATTTATTTACCCCAGAAACAAAGAAATTTTCAATGATCACAACAGAAGTAACTCTTGTAACAGTTAATTCACCTGATCATGTGGCTATGCACATAGTAAAAGTTAAAACCATGTGTATTATTAAAAAAAATTAACCTGAAATGTTTAAATAATTGTAACTGGGCAACAAATATTTTCAATGTAGTATTTACTTACACGATTATGTTGTCTGCTAGTCTCTGTAAATTACAGATGTATTTTAAAAGAACATTACTTATAGCATAAATAATTTAAAACAAAATGAAACCCTATAAACATTTGACACCACCAATGAAACTTCACAGGGTTCAGATAATAAGCTTAGGTATTTGAAACTAACATAAATTATGATTATATAACTCTGTAAGTCACATGCATAATTTTGAATCATGGTAATAATACTGTAAACATGAATACAATGAATTACAGTTTGGTACAAAAATGATCTTTTAAAAGATAAAGAAGTTTAGAAAAAAAGCAAATAGCTCTGACACTGGATTGTTTTTAATAATCAATCTTAAATTTAGATTACAATAAGCATGTTATAGTACTATAAGTGCAAAATCATCACACAGAATGTGATATGACTGTTTTCAAATGTGATTTAAGTCTCTCCATTAAAGTGTGAATTAAGATGCCGGAGGAAATCCCCCCTGGATGTAATGGATGGTGGGAAAAGCTCTTGACAGAATTCACAAACACGAGGGGTAAGTTCTGAGTCTGTGCCACTTAGTACCACCAACTCACTGTCTTGGTTAGGAAAGGGCTTCCAGAAGGGCTGCAGGAAACAAACAAAAACATTTTTTGTTACTTGTGTTTAAAACTGCATCAAATTTCAAATCCAGATATTTTAATAACTTTTGTATGACCTTGTAGGTGAAATTCCCTACCTAAAGTGAAAGCAAATTTATTTTCCAGAGTGAGACAAATTTAGCCTCGAACTCCTGAATATTATCTTTATGCATTTAAAAACACTGCATTTTTAGCATCAGCAATTACTAATATCAATTATCTCAACGACAACAGTTTTGAAACAACTGTCAATATTTTAAACTTTTTATTAAGTTCTGTATTTTCTATTTTACAATAGAAACTTTAAATTGTAGGGCCTTCATTAAAACATGGTATACTATATGCAGGTGCACACATCTTAATTAAAACCAATTTAAAATACAAATAAATTACTTATAATCAGTATTTTGCATTTTGAGAAAGTTTCTTTTAAGCGAATTCCACTTACCAGTCTTTTAAAAGTTCAAGCATTTAACCATTCAACAATATTTAGCAGGAGATGCATTATTTTGACTTCTTGCTTTACTTCTGTTATTCAGCCTTATTATTTCTTATAGCTGAATACAGTGAAATATCAATTAAAGAATTATGTAAAGTCATAGTTTAATAGAACGATCCATCATAATTATCACCAAATAAAAACCTTAGCTCTTAAATCTAGAATAATATATAAAAACTGGTTTAAGAGTAGGTGCTTCGTAAACAATACAAATACTCCATTTTCCTGAATTGTATAAACGTTTTTCTTACCTTAACACAGGTAAATTACCCTGACAGAGCTAAATTATGATACTTTAAGGAGAATTACCTCATAAGACCATTTAAAGAGACTCCTTTATGCTCCTAATACTAATATGTTTCCAATGAAATAGCCTAGTCCAGCACCTGATGTTTTTTATTCCTTTAACCTCATTCTAGTTAGTTAATTACTTACGTAAATAGAATATTACTAATTGAAGCATTTGTGTTTCAGGACATCACTATCTTATAAGCATTTTATAGGACAGCTGTGAACAATGGTATTGGATATATAAAAGTCTGGGTAGCAAGACACATTCAAAGATTAGTACAAATGACTTATAATAACATGAACTCAATTTGTTTTCACAAGAAGTGGTAATTTTGCCACAAAACTAACAATATTTAAAATAAATGTTATAAAATTGGGGGCAAATTTTATCTTTTGGAAAAATCATCCTGATGAAAGGCAGTAATAATTATGAGTATATAAATACAAATCCAGATAAATAGATTCAAATTTTCTGGTGATAGTTTTAAACAAAAAAGTAAAAATCACTATAATATAAAATTGATATGACTATCAATAAAAATTATTTTAAAGCTAAATTTTTAAGATTTATAAAACAGTAAGCAATTATCTTAAAAGTGAGTTAGAGTCTTAATTTGGTAAGCCAATCTTTCACTGACAATTTACGTTCAAAATTCAACATTGATAGCTATCAGTTCTGATTTGATCTTTGAATTTAATTGGGATCCCAATCACTGACTCAGCAATAAAAATGAAAATCACATAGGACAAAAATAAGCTGACATATTTTAGTCTTTCATGAAAACTGAAGTGAAAAATTAGTTGGCAAGTAGTAATGATTAATATAAAGTAAGAACAAAATAGTTAACCAAAACTTCCTTCTTACTATGAACAGCTCAAGAATTTTATATTATATGAGTTTCATTAATATTAACAATAGAGTAAAATGTTTTTTAAAACTCATTTTAAGAAATAATTTTGCAATCCTAAACTGTAACATGGCCTTTATATCAAACCAATTTCTTTTTTTTTTTTTTTTGCCAAAATATCAATTATCTAACCTTATGCCCCACGTCTTGTGACAGCTCAACACCAATTCTCTTGCATTTTTTAAGCTGAATACTTTTCCATCAAGTTGTAATCACATACCAGCTGTTTCCCTTGCTGTAAATATAGAAAGGGTACGTACAATGCAGGCTGCCATCTACTGAAACATGAATGCACAGACTAACTAGTAAAAGAACAAGCAAGAGAGCTAATGGAGAGAAAGTAACAAGCATTAGAACTGAGGCAGTTCACAGCTCCACAGGAATTCTACTTGCAATAAATGAAATTATTTAATTCTTTCATTTAGTAGCAACTATCACTGAGGCCATAATGTGAAAGAAGGTACAGTGTAGAACATAAGTGAGTTAATAATTAAGACTTGTCAGCAATTCTTAGATTTACCCACTGCTAAAATACACTATAGCTTCACTATGACTTCCTTTGCAAGCAGATCAAATAATTAAAGCCAGTTTCTTAATCTCAAACAAATATTTTAAAATTCTAATGCTAATCTGTATTTTTGCAAACTTCTATTTAACATTATGTATTTTTCATTTGTCTACTGGAGTTAAATAAAACTTTTTTTTATAACGAAAAGAATCTGTGAAAGAATCTGAGTCTGACAGAGGGTGGTAGGATTAGATTCATGGGTCATAAATAGTCTTCAAGCTTTAGAAACATTCAATCAGATAGTTAATTAAAATCATTCACATGCAGAGGTCATTTAAAAAAATGTATAAGGATGTCTTTTCAGTACTAGATTAGCAACCCAATTGAAACCCTATAGATCTATGTACTGTATAACTAAGTAGTCTGAAAAAAACAGTTTATTGTGAACATCTGATGCAATTAATTACTTATGAAAAATTATACATCATTATGGGTATGATATGTCTAAGTTTTTAATAAAACACAATTTGTTGTACATGAAATTTAATAAAAAATCCTATTATAATACTGATAACTGAGTACACAAGCTGTGACTAAAGGACTAAGAAAGTAATACTATGCCAAATGTGGATGAGGCTCATGTGCATTTAAAAATCTGCTATAAATATTATGATAGAACTTTATTATAGTCATGCTTTTAATTTTCAGAACCTCTACTATACACATTTTACTGAAAGTCTCTAGTCAGGCTAGTTATTAATTTAAAATGGATGTCCGGTAACCTAAAAGAGATTCATATCTGTGCATGTATGACAAAATGTGTGTTCACACATAATAAAGTATTTGTTAATGCAAAACAGTTACCTGCTGTGGTCCTCGGACTGCTTTTCCTGGGGAATCCAGTGAGGGAAAAGGTGCATCAGACGGGTCCTGAAGTGGGAATGTATTTACATATAACGCATTATGGTCTCCAGGTGGCAAACACGGAGTTCTAAGATTTGAGGGTTTTGTTTTGTCAGTTGTTTTAAGGTTTTGTATAGCTGATGCTATGGGGTTAATTCCCTGAATTTCAAATAAAGAGTCTTCTGTTTTAATAAAGTTTCCTGGGTTTTCTCTGGCTTCCATATTAAATCTGTTCTGGCCCACTGCCTCAGATGTGGTAGGAACAAGGATGTTGGGTCTCTCTGGAGTGCTGTGTAAGAAAGCAGAGTCACTGTCCATAGGTGGAAACTTGATATTGAATTTAGAAAGTGATTCAAAAGAGGTGTCTTCCTCATCTCGGCCCAGTCCTCTTGGTGTGACAGATGTGATGCATGGTGCACCTCTATTTATATCATTTTTAGCCTGAGGCTTAAATAGTGCTTCTTGTTTATCTGTTTTATCAGTACACTGTATAGGCACAGAGCAATGTGTTTCTGTAGGAAAAAGCATACAAAAGGGAAATAGTCACATTCAAATCATTTTGAAAAAAGTCTGTTCAATCAGCTTTGGACAGATGAGTATTATTTTTTCTATGGGTTTTTATAGCAACTGAAGACAACTGGTATTTTTATGTTTGCTACCATCTCACACAAGAATATTAGCATTCTCCAGCAGGTGAACTGGAGCATAGCTTATTAGCTGTAATTTGAATACTTTGTCTTTTCCCAGGTCTTATGCTGTAAGCTCTGGATTTTGTTCACAAGTATGCCCTAAAAAAAAAAAAAAAAAAAAAAAAACACAAAAACAAAAACAAACCAAAAACCATTTGCTTATAGCATGTACATTTAAACATTTTGTCAGTAACAGAGGCTCCAATTGTGAACTTGCTTAGACAAGTAAGTTTAAAAGGGAAAAATCCTAAACAAATAAATATATAACTAGGGCATTTATTATTTGCTACACAAATTAGGTAATCTATTCCCCAAATATCAGTGTGTCATTAAGTATATCACTAATGAATTTAGTCATTGTCTACTCTCAATAAGCCATTTGAGGAATGGTTGGGGTCAGGAAGAAAAAAGACAGTAGAGGCAAGAGAACTTTGGTATTTTGGGATGCATAAGAGAACTGTATATGAATATATACTTAAAAGGCCTTCTTTAGCTAATAAGCAGAATGAGTACGTACCAGACCTTCCGTAGTAGCTCATTTATCTAGAAGCTACTTACTTATTCAGGAAATTCAGATCTCTAGGATATAGTCAGAAGCTAAGAAAACCTCTGAGTTACAAGGTCCACAGATATGTGTATTCTGCTCTAATTCTCATTTTAGATTCATTCTACCAAGCTGATGTTTTCTAAGTTCATAGCTGGTTTGAAACAGCAAATTAAACAGAGATAAGTTGTTAAAGACAGACAAGAAATCAATCAAGAGCTGAAAGCATGGAAGGAGGCAAGAAAAAAAAAATGCAGACTTAAGAACTCAAAAACACCACGGTAAAATGCAGGACAAGAGCTGTATTTCTTAATATATAAACAAAACAACACGAAAACACTCAATAATCAAAGTACTATCCATGTGCCCATTATGATCATGAAATACTAGAAAAAACAAATTAGGCTCCTCAATGTCACTTCAAGAAGGCAATGAACTCTGTAATGTATTTGTTTGTTATTGTCCTTTTGAGATAGGATCTCATATAGCCCAGGCTGGCCTAGACCCTGCAATATAGCTGAGGCTGCCCTTGAACTCCTGATCTTCTGACTCCATTTCCCAAGGGCTGGAATTACAGGTGTGCACCCCTATGCCTGACAGTAATGCTTTTTTTTTTTTTTTTTTTTTTTTTTGTCTTTTTGAGACAGGGTCTCCCTATAGCCCCAGCTGGCCTGGAACTTACTCTGTAGACCAGGGTGGGCTTGAACTCACAGAGATCGGCCTGCTTCTGCCTCCTGAGTGCTAGGATTAAAGGCATGTGCCACCCAGCTTAAAAGATGGTTCTTAGCTGCCATGTGGGCACTGGGAATCGAACCTGGGTTCTCTGTGAGAGCAGTTGGCACTCTTAACCGCTAAGCCATCTCTCCAGCCCCCCCTTCATTTTTATTTAATGGATAAATAATATTTTAGGAAGACTGTCATTAGTGAAACTGTTCATTCACAAATGGAAACTTTGCCAGTGAATTAGGTGTTTAGTGCACAGGGTGTACAGAGCAGCTTCCACAGTGTCCATCCATGTTAGTAGGTGTACAGAGCAGCTTCCACAGTGCCAGACCATGTTAGTAGGTGTACAGAGCAGCTTCCACAGTGCCAGACCATGTTAGTAGGTGTAAAGAGCAGCTTCCACAGTGTCAGACCATGTTAGTAGACACCTAACAAATGCCAGTTCCTTTATATTCCTTGCCATAGCACACTGTAGCACACTATGGCACACTTGTGCCATAGCACAAGAAACCTATTTAGATATGAAATACTTAACTTCTTCAGTTCATTCTGTTACATAAAATGCATACATATCTGTCTCTCTTTGTCTCTTGCTCTGACAGGGCCTCACCAGAATGGTCTTGAGCCCTCAGTTCTCCAGCCTCAGCCATGCCAGTGCTGAAATAACCTAGATGTAAGTTTTCCTGGATGGCTCTCCTATGATGCTTAGGTGCTCTGAGGACTGAACACTCTCTTATATCTCCATGTATATATACCTCCCCTTCTCCCACTAAAGCAGTTTTCTGAAATTATGCTATACTCCCAATTTGACCAGATGTCCTCACTTCCTGGTGTATATACTATGCTGTCAGTAAATGAATTCTGAATAAATGTGTGTTCTTTTCTTCAAGGAACCTAGGGTGATAACCTACTTATAATATATTCTCTGTGACTAGGAGAGGTATAGTCATCAAACTCAATTGTTAGGTGATTTCTTTGATCTTTGAAATTGTTAAAGTCTATTAACTCTTGAATAGTCATTTTTGTTCTGTATTATTTTGTTTTTCTCAGACAGGGTCTCCCTGCAGTCTCAGTTGACCTAGAACTTGCTATGTAGAACAGGCTAGTTTTCATCTGCCTGCCTCTGCCCCCTAAGTGATGGGATCAAAGGAGTGCAATACCATGTCCAGCTCAAATAGCTATTCTTCCTGGCAGTATATATGAAGGTGGCAAGATATGCTAGGAAACAGGAATCAAATTCTATAATACATGAGGAGCAAAGACTTCTCAGATTTTCTGGAGAACAGAGTAAGTGCTTTAGAATCTGCTGCTGCTGCTAATGGCAACAGCTATTAACATTAATAGCACTTCCAAGTGCCATGCTATGTTACAATTGTGGTATGTACATTAATTCATTTACTGCTCAGAATAATTCTGACCTAATTTACACGTGAAGGAATGGATACATGGTTAATTCTCTCATATAGCTAGGTGTTAGATCTGGCACTAGAACCCAGGCTAGACTCTAGAACTCTAGAGTCTATGCTCTGAACCATTATGGTAATTTGTACATGCTGGTTTTTCTTTCTTTTCCTCCTTCCTTCCTTCCCTCCCTCCCTCCCTCCCTCCCTCTCGCCCGCCCTTCCTTCCTTCCCTTCCTTTTTTGGTCTTTTTGAGACCGGGTCTCCCTTTAGTCCCAGCTGGCCTGGAGCTTGCTATGTAGACCAGGCTGGCCTTGAACTCAGAGATTCTCCTGCCTCTGCCTCCTGAGTGCTGGGATTAAAGGCGTGCGCCATCACACCTGGCTGCTGGTTCTTTCTTTTTTTTTAATATTTACATTTTTAAAAATTTTATTTATTTATTTTTGTATGTGTATGAATGTACTGTCTGCATGTAGGTTTGTGCACCCATGTTGTGCAATGCTGTGGAGGTCAGAAGAGGGTGTCGGATTCCCCTGGAACTGGAGTTCAAGATGGTTCTCAGCTGCCATGTGGGTGCTGGGGATCGAACCCGGGTCCTCTGCAAGAGCAGTCGGCACTCTTAACCGCTAGGCCATCTCTCCAGCCCCATGGCTGCTGGTTTCTACACAACTCCTCAAGTTGACAGAATTGTGCTTGGAATTACTTTCTTAACACTTGACCACTCCATTGCAAAGAAAATGGAGAAATCAAACAGCTGCAATAAACAGCCAGATATTTTCCTTTAGAATATCTAGCTGGTCTACAACCTTAGCTACATTAAAAAAGCTTGAGCCAATCTATTCATATGGTAAGAATTAGAAGACTTGAAGCAAGATTCCTATAGCTTAGATAAAACTCAAACAAGGCACATGAAAATACTTGTCATCCTGACAACATACTGAGAAGCATAATCAGGTGAGGATATAGCTTTTCTAATTTGTCTGTTTCATGAACATTTATTTTTTCAAGGAGAACAGGAAAATGAGAAATTTTTAGGTGTCCAAAATTACATGCAGGCTATCTGTTTAGAGTGCGTTTGCAAATTACCATGACTACTGACAAAAGATCTGATGATTGTTTCTAGCCCCCAATTCTATATTCTTCTCTCCTAATGGCCAATGAAATAGCATTCCTTTTGGACCCAATAGTAACTTTTTTCCCCCTGAAGACATATTTGATTAAACATACATTTCTATTTGCATCCTTTCTCAAGGTTACTGCTGTAAGTGAATGACAAGACAGTAATAAAACATAAAATTCTACTAATTCAGAATGTCTTTTCATGAGTTTTATCTGGTTCTTTAGAAGTAAGCATGAAATTTTAATAAAAAGTAACACGAAACAATATTGTTAAATATACCTCTTCTAGACATATTATGTAAACTCTATGTGAAATAATTCATCCATGTTTTATTCAATATATGTATTCAGAAACCCTGAAAAGCTTATCTTTTTTCCAAAAATATTTCTTCTTCTCCTCTTTGATCTATACTATCAGGGTATAATATTTGATATTTTGTTCTTTTGATTGGACTAAGCAAAACTTTACTTGATTTCATATAGATCTATATTTCAAAAATAATATACTACTTATTTGTGATATAGTATAAAGCATAAGAATAATGTTAGGAAGTAGCTTTAGTGGGGAAAGAAATTGAAGTTAAACACTCAGTATTCTAGTTGACAGATACATACTCAGAGTTAGACTTGTGCAATTTAAAAATGGTCAAAGTATTAAGTCATTGATAATGGGGTATGTTCTCTGTGTAACAAAGAATATATCACCATTACAATGTTTTGATAAGATGTTGATGTTCAAAAAGCATGTTTATGAATTTGAGGGACTATGCTTGTATAGCTTATTTTAAATGAAGCTATTTACTTCTAGCATCTCTAGTCTGTACAAAAGATCAATTGCTTATGTAAAATGTTAAAATTAAGAGTTTCTTTTGAGAAGGAAGATAGAAGTGGAGGTGGACACATTTTTACCAATCTACAAAGACCTTTATTGTTTCCCCACTACCATATAGAACTCTTCAGAAAATAAATGTTAGTAGTTGCAAAAGAGAACTTTACTATGAAACAGCTTAAAGCATCTTATAATTAAGAGCTGTAAAAAATGAAAAGTGATCTTTAATTAAGGAGATGCTAGTCAGCATTGCTGCAATATCTCAGAGTGAAACTAAATCACATTGCTAGGAATATAATCTGCAGAATATCTCAAATCACAGTGGTAAAAGAGAATTTATCACTTTAAATGATCATTTTACTTTCTCTTTGTCTTCAAAAGTATTTGGATGCCAGACTCATTGTCTGGTATTCTGTTATTTAACTATTGTAGCAACTACTTAGGTACCAGTCCAGGATCCTTAGGGAAGGACAGAGCTTAAAAAAAAAAAGAAAGAAAGAAAAGAAAACATAAACCACTGCAATAGCTTGGCATGGAGGCTCAGGCCTCTAATCCTAGAATTTGGGGGCTAAGGCAGGTGGACTGCTGCAAGTTCCAGGCCAGCCTCATTTATACAGTGAGTTCCAAGCTAGCAAGACTAAAGAATGAGACTCTTTCTCAATAAAAAATCCCCTTGACACACATGTGCAAAACAGATGTTTCTAAGTAGTATTTTATAATAAATTTTTGTATATTTTATAATAAATTTTTGTTCTCTTGTAGGCTCTAAGAAAGTGTCCACATTTTCATTCTTGAACAAGATTATTAGAAACTATACACAGTGTTTAATAAAATGTCAAGAAGAGGGGCTGGAGAGATGGGTCAGTGGTTAAGAGCATTGGCTGCTCTTGCAGAAGACCCAAGTTCAGTTGCCAACGTCCACATGACAGCTAAAAACTGTCCATAACTCCAGTTCCAGGGATCTGATGCCCTCTTCTGACCTCCACAGGCATTGCATGACATGGGCGTACTTACATACATGCAGGCAATGCACTCATACACATAAAAGAGTTAATGTTTAATATGATCTCCAAACAACAAATATACAGATGTATCCTATATTTATCTTTGTAACTTTTCAAAATGGTACTGCTCATTAAACTGATTGGTCATTGGGTCATTCATTTGAATCTATACAGGACCACATATAATGAAGACAGAATAAAAAAACCAAGAATTATGTAATATCTATTATAAAACTAAACAGCATGTAGGTCTTTCATAAATATTTAGGACTATTTTGACATTGGAAATAAAATTACCACGAACTATAAATTAAATCTTACCAATTGCAGTGTCTGGTATATTAAGTTTGCTTAAGTGGTCTTTTTGTGCTTTTGCTAGCAAGCATATCCTATGAAATTCTTCTTTTAGATCCCAGAAAGTCTTCTCTATATTATCCCTAAAAAACAAACAATATTTTAAAATGTAAGGCTATGACTTCAAATATTTTATTATAATTAAGCTTATAGAATAGTTTTATGTACCATTAAATTATTGAAGTTAAAAGCTAAAAATAAAATTTAAATTCGTAGAAAATATCCTAAAGATTACTCTAATATTTGAAAACCCAGGCATAAAGCAAATAATAAATTAAAAGTTCTAATTCATAAACATACTGAAGGTTAGTATATCTAGTTATTCATATATCACACTGGTGCTAGCTGCCTTATTCTCAGTTTAAAAACCAGAGCATTTTGGTTTTTGTTCTCTGTAAACATCATACAATTATTAAATACTCCTCAGTTTGCTAAGGTTCACATCGAAATTCATGCACCTAAAACAATATGGCCAAAATATAGGGTTTATGGAAACAGTAGAGCTTTAGAAAATTTAGCTTTTAGATTTTTAACTATATGATGTATTTAGGTCATTTTCACATGTAGGAGCATTTTTACATGTGGGTTTATTGCAGTGTGGGTCAACTATTTTCTTACAATTGTTAAAAATTAAAAAGAACATACAAAATACTAAATATTTTAATATTTAAGAGTTTTTGAGTTGGGGAAAAAATATAGAACTACCTTTCTTGAGATAAAGGAATGCTGAGATTCCTGGAAGTTTCTTTTTTGGATGAAGAAACCTCTTGTCTTCTTACCTTAAAGACACAAAAATAATTATTCTTTAAACTGCTTCCAAATGCAAATGAGATTGGGTTAACAGAAAAAACAATAGAACATTTATTTCTCTATTTTAGATAAGTTGTATCAGCTTACATACATTCATCAACACACACCCACATCCATGCCCACACCCACTGTACAGGAGGTTTCCTATATACAGGAAAATGTATGATGGGCTCGAGAGATGCTCAGTGGTTGAGAGGACTGCTGCTACTGCAGGGTCAGCACCCACATGTTGGTTCACAACTGCCTATAGTTCCAGCTCCAGGAGCTCTGATGCCCTCTTTTGGCCTCTGAGGATACCAGGCATGCAGGTAGTACACATACATACATGCAGGCAAACACTTGTACACATAAAAAACAAAACAAAACCTTTAAAAGAAGGTAAAAAAAATGTATGATGGGCTTTTATTTTTTTCTTTAAATGAGATCAAGGAAAAGGGAAAACAAGAATGGAAAATGAAACATTCTTGCTAATTTCTTTGATTAGTATACCCTAGTACTAGTAATAAATGGAATTTCTCATACGCAGTTGCCAAAACTGCTACTTTGATAACTAAACTCTTCATATGGCCAGAAACTTAGGGGCAACATTTTTTCCAAGTCTTTATGTCTTTTCTATTTACTAGTAATGGCCAACATCTTTGTCTTTTATAAGAATTGCAGCTATAATAAATAACAAGCCAGAGTTCCTTGTTATTTAACAAGCATTTTAAAGGTTTATAAAGATAATGCAATTATGTATTTAAGCTGTCTCAACCCAAGTTCTTGCCTTTCACTCCCACCTTGTGGTCTATACTGGTATTACACTTATTCTGACATTGCAAATTTAATAAACATTGTAAGACATATAATGTATTCTATACTCCAGAGGGTTTTTTTTAAAGCCTCTAATAATATCTAGAAATCTTTTTGTGCTTTCTGAAGCCATACAATGACAAATTCTAAAGTCTGAGGAAGTCCTAATAAATACACATAAATTATCAATTCAGTATAAACTACGTAATTCTGAATTCAAACCAAAAGGAATTTATCTCTAGTAACTATTACTGTTATTTATTTATTTATTTATTTATTTATTTATTTATTTATTTATTTATTTATAGTATGTGTCTGTGAGAAAAAAATCAGAGGACAGTTGATGGGGGTCAGTTCTCTGCTTCTATCATATAGGTCCTGGGAATGAATTTAGACCATTGAGTTTGGTCAGCAAGCACTTTTACCCACTGAGCCACGTTGCAGCACAATCTTTAGTAACTTTTTGATTTTATTTAATTATGGCTTTTGCTAGTTATTAGAGAAATAAAGATTTTACTTCACTGTTCTTGAGTAAATCACTTTAATTTTGCTTAAAAGTTCTTTTTAATTTCTTAGGTTTCTCATTTATTTCTGAAAACGAAGATGGGGTATCAGTCCCTCCCTCCCTTCTCCCTCCCTTCTCCCTCCCTCCCTCCCTCCTTCCTTCCTTCCTTCCTTCCTTCCTTCCTTCCTTCCTTCCTTCCTTCCTTCCTTCCTTCCATCTCCCTTTAGTCCCAGCTGGCCTGGAGCTCACTCTGTAGAAGAGGCTGGCCTTGAACTCACAGAGATCTGCCTGCCTCTGCCTCTGCTGGGATTAAAAGTGTGCGTCACCACACCCAGCTCTTTTTTTCTTTCTGTGAGACACGACCTCATTATGTAGCTCTGGCTTACCTAGAACTCAGAGAGTCACCTGCCTTTGCCTCCCAAGTGCTGGGATTAAAGGTATGTGTCACAATGCCCAGCTGTTTTTTTAAATTAATATATTCTGAAATGATTTAATTTTTATTCTAATTTCCCACATTTTCTAATTAAATTCTCTAATATATAGAAAATTATCACTTTGTTTTTTAGTAGCTGGGATTAGTAAGTAAAACCATGGCAGTGCAAACGATTTGATTTCATATGTCATGAGAGGCAAACAGGCCCATCTTGATCACCATACTGTTTTTCTCTAAACATTTAGTGCATATCTTTTGGATTAAAACTGCTCTATTAAACTTTATAACACAGTTCTAAAGAGATTTTTCACATTCAGAGTTTGTAGGGTTTTTTTAATGTTATATGCCATTCAATGAGTTTCGTGTATAAGGGGAAGAAAGGTAAGATTTTAAAGTTACCAATCATCCTAGGACACTACCACAAAACTTTAAGGAAGATTGCATCATCAAATGTATACTGACAAAGTTAAAGAAGAGGTATGTTACCAGAATAAAAATGCTTAATAATTTAATGTTAGATTATAAAAAGGGATTACATGGGATGACTTCCTTTAAAAGTTACTACTAGAGCTGGGCGTGGTGGCACGCACCTTTAATCCTAGCACTTGGGAGGCAGAGGCAGGCAGATCTTTGTGAGTTCAAAGCCAGCCTGGTCTACAGAGCGAGTTCCAGGCCAGCTGGGGCTACATGGAGACTCTGTCTCAAAAAGACAAAAAAAAAAAAAAAGTTACTACTAGAACTCACAATAAACTATTTTACTAGGGACTAGAAAAAAAAAACAAAAAGAACTTTTAGCCTAAAACTGAAGATAAGTTACAGAAAAGAAGTACTGACAATATCCTAGTTTCCAAATCCTGTGTTTGACATAAACTAGGAATGACTGATTCTGAGGTTCAAACTAATGGGAAAAGGGAGACGTGAAAAAAAAAAAGGTAGTATAAAAATAAGCTTTTGTTTGGCTTTGGAATGATTGGCACTGACTTTCTAAGATGTCTAGATTTGATAACAAGTGAAGAAGACCACTGGGTGTACTTGCAAGGGGCAAAGGGAGGACTCATTTAATTAAGGAGTTCCTATTAAGTCTAAAAAAACTAAAGTCTGGGCCAGGCATGGTGGTGCATGCTTTTAATCCCAGGACTTGGGAGGCAGAGACAGTCAGATTTCTGTGAATTTAAGGCCAGTCTGGTGTATATAGCAAGTAGGCCAGCTGGGGCTACAGGAAGACCCTATCACTGAACTGAACTGAACCGAACTGAACTAAACTGAACCAAACCGAGCCAACCAAACCAAAAAGTTTTCATTTTGGGATAAAAATACAGCTTTACTTATTTTTTTGTTGTTACTATTAAAAGTATTATGTCAAGCACATGCTTTCATACATATTAAGTCCATTAATATGTTCCAAAAGAAAAGTTTCTCCTTTTGAGACAGGTTCTCACTATGTAGTCTCAGCTGTCCTGGAGCTTGAGATCTTCCTGTCATAGCTTCTAGAGTGCTGGGATGAGACTTGTGTGCTACCATGTCCAGCTCGCAACGAAAACTTCTGAATCCCCAGCATTCAACGAAGAATTTCAAAAGAGACCCCCAACATGTTCAATGGAAAGAATGTGAGCTTTCTGAAGATGTTTTGAGATAGGATTTATGTAGAAAGGGCATGGCATGTTAATGTCATTTTCCACTGTAGCAACTGAACACAACTTTCTGAAGACAATCATTTATTCTTCAAAGGATTTAGAATTAATATATTCAATGGCAATTTCAATACTTTCCTGAACTTAGACTTCTTTTCAATTCATACTCTCTCTCTGATACAGTCTTGCTATGGAGCTTAGGATAGTCTCAATTTCTAGATCACTCTGTCACAGCCTCCCAATTACTGGGATTATATTTATGTACCACCATATCTGGCCCTAACATCATCTTAATGAAGATTATTGTTTGTTGTACATGTCAGAGAGTAAATAAATACTAGAGATAACTTGTTTTTTCTTCTGATTCTCAAATATTATTCAAGTGGATCTTATACTGAAGGACGATGAAGTCACTATAATTTCAAATAATAAAGGAAGATAATTTTTTTTTTTTTTTTTTGAGACAGGGTCTTCCTGTAGCCCCAGCTGGCCTGGAACTCACTATGTAGACCAGGCTGAACTTGGACTGAGAGAGATCTACATGCCTCTGCCTCCTGAGTGCTAGATTAAAGGCGTGCACCTTCATACCTGGCTAGGAAGATAATTTTGAACATTATTTTAAGTGTCAAATCATTCAACAAATGAATTTATTTTGAGGTACTAAGAAATGTTCCAGGTCACAAACTCTTTCAAGTTTGGAATATGTAACTTGTAAAATGAATGCTGAAGTGTATTTATTTGTCATATACTCTCTAGCATGAGAAAAACCCTCAAACTAAATCCATTAGATAAACTCAGCTGAAACAGCTCAAGATGTGAAAGGTTTCCTGAAATTTCCTTCTATGTGAATTGGGAGGATCTTGAGTAGGTGTTATATAATGATATATATGTTCAGGGCTGGATGAATATTCAGTGACACTTAAAGAGAAAAAGGAAAATAGTGGCTAGTAGTCAATGAGTATAAATCCAATTTATTCTTTATATAAAGATAATGAAAAATAGTGCTCGATGTTAAAGCACTTGCCTAGCACTGCAAAAAAGAACAGGAAAAGACATAATTGAAAATGCTGCCTTTCAGAACTTATTACATATCAACCACTCTAAGAAATAAATGTAAGCTGGGAAATGCCTATAATGCCAGCACTCAAAAAGCTGAAGAAGGAGGATCTTGAGTTTCAGGGTAGCCTGAGCTATGTACAGAGATTCCATTTCAACAAAAGGGGTATATTGGCTCCAATTCTTATCTTTGCTTTCGTTGGTATGAAAGTAAAAGTATTTTATTACTTTTACAATTTAAAAATACAGAAAAGCAATCAAAATTCTCACTTGAAATCAACTTTTTTCAAAAGGCAAAATCAGAAAAATGAAATTGCTGTATAGAACTTTTAAAGATGATATTGACTAGCCTCATTAATACACTGTATATTCTCTCATATGTAAGAAACCTAAACTTTAAAAGCTAATTAAAAAAATTTTTTTGTAATTTATTATTTTTTATGTGTATGAGTGCACTGTCTGCATGTAGGTTGGTGCACCCATGTCGTGCAATGCTGTGGAGGTCAGAAGAGGGCGTTGGATTCCCCTGGAGCTGGAGTTAAAGATGGTTCTCAGCTGCCATGTGGGTGTTGGGAATCGAACCCGGGTCCTCTGCAAGAGCAGTTGGTGCTCTTAACTGCTGAGCCATTTCTCCAGCCCTGCTAATTTTGTTTTTTATTTTATTTATTTTTTTGGTATCTTTGAGACAGGGTCTCTCTTTAGTCCTAGCTGGCCTGGAGCTTGCTATATAGATCAAGCTAGCCTTGAATTTACAGAGATCTGCCTGCCTCTGCCTCCGAGTGCTGGGATTAAAAGCATGCACCACCACGCCTGGCTGCTAATTTTATTTTTATTAACTTATTTTTGCATTGAATGCATATCCTCAAACATGCTAGGCAAGCACTTTACCACCAGCAAGTGGTACCTCTACCTCTAGAAAAATCAGTTTTAAATAAAAGAGGTAAGTTTTCAAAGATATACACATACTTTTTTTTCTTTCTTTTTTGACAGGGTCTCCCTAGTCCCAGCCCACCTGGAACTCAGTATGTGACCAGGCCTGCCTCTGTGACCCAAGGGCTGGGATTAAAGGTGCACTACCATGCCCTGTGAGACACATATTTGAACCACAGCACCACCTATATTACTTCATTCCAGTGCTCACATGAAGTGCTCTCTCTACACTTCAGCTAAGGTCCTTGCAAGCAAAAGTCATGTTTATTTTTAGGTGCTCAGGCAACTCAGTGGAGTCAATAATAATTTATATCGTTTCTGAATAAAATTTAATAGAATTATGCTTTTAAAACAAAAACATAGGGGCTGGGGCGTGGTGGCGCACCTCTTTAATCCTAGCACTTGGGAGGCAGAGGCAGGTGGATGGTTGTGAGTTCAAGGCCAGCCTGGTCTACAGAGTAAGTTCCAGGACAGCTGAGGCTACAGGGAGACCCTGCTCGAAAAGACCAAAACAAACAAACAAACAAACAAACAAACAAACAAACAAAGTGGTTTTTTTTCTTTTTTGGTCTTTTAGAGACAGGGTCTCCCTGTAGCTCCAGAGATTTGCTTGCCTCTGCCTCTCAAGTGCTGGGATTAAAGGCATGCGCTACCACACCTGGCCTCACATAGTTTTAAACTTACAAATTAAATGTTAAAGGACAAACTGAGGTTGAATATTTCCTTGCTAGTTTTTGACAGAGTGAGACAAATATATGGTGACATCATGTACTAGATTTAATTAGGAGGAAAGCAAAAAAAGATTAAGACAGAAAATAGGACCAGAAAAACAATACAAAAAGAAATTTGGTAAAAATAAGTGTAAAAAAAAAAGCATAAAACAAATTTTAAGACAAAATGTAAAAAAAATACATGGAAATTATAGTCAAACTCCACAAATTTATGTACATGTGAAATCTATGGTTCTTTCACCCTCGTTAGCATTCCTGAAAATCCAGGGTGCAAGAGGAACAAAATCCTAGCCTTGTCTGTTCTACGTGACACAGTGTGCTAGGCAAATGCATTGCCAGCATGGGAACAACTCCAGGGCATAGTGGGATCCATCTCAGAGCTCTGAAGGAAGTGGCAAGAAAATAAACAATATAAAAATAAAATTAAACACCCCAATCCCTTCCAAGTTCTTTGCAGGGTTCCGGTTTAATGTAAATCTTCCAAAAATATCTATCAAGTCAATGCTACAATACAACTACACTTAAAAAGGTACTTCATTAGTATTACTACTAACTATTAGGACTTCAAATCTAACATCACCTTTATATTACTCTGTCTTTTAAGTCATCCACTTTCCATTAAGTATCTCCTACCCTTATATCTTTCTGAACTATTTATTTATTATTTTTTCCCTTTAGTCTTTTTTTTTGAGACAGGGTCTCCCTATAGCTCCAGCTGGCCTGAATTCACTCTGTAGACCAGGCTGGCCTTGAACCTAGAGATCCATCTGCCTCTGCCTCCTGAGTGCTGGGATTAAAGGTGTGTATACACCACCACACTCGGCTTAAAGATGATTCTTGGATGCCATACAGGTGGTGCTGGGAATCGAACCTGGGTCCTCTGCAAGAGCAGTCGGTACTCTTAACCATTGAGCCATCTCTCTAGCCCCACTGAATTTGTTATTTTTAAACAGTTTTTTGGTCTTATAAAATTTTTTATTGAACTTTTTGTGGTTTTCATACAATCTGATATTTAGACACCCTCCCCTGTCCACTTCCCCGTACTGTCCTCCACCCAATTTTCAGGCAAAATAGAAACTGCATAACTTAAGTAATCATTTTTTTTTTAAAAAATTTTATATATGTATGAGTATACTGTCTGCATGTAGGTTTGTGCACCTGTGTCATGTAATGCTGGGGAAGTCAGAAGAGGGCATCGGATTCCCCTGGAACTGGAGTTAAAGACGGTTCTCAGCCACCATGTGGGTGCTGGGGATCGAACCTGGGTCCTCAGCAAGAGCAGTCGGCGCTCTTAACCGCTGAGCCATCTCTCCAGCCCATGTAATCATTTTAAATAACCAAGATTCCTCACATTTCTTTCCTTCAAAATGTTATCTTTAAATTAAACTGATTGGGAAAAATTTTTTTTTTGGTATTTTTGAGACAGGGTCTCCCTTTAGTCCCAGCCATCCTGGAACTCACTCTGTAGACGAGGCTGGCCTTGAACTCACAGAGATCCGCCTGCCTCTGCCTCCCAAGTGCTAGGATTAAAGGCATGCGCCAACAAGCCTGGCGGGAAAAACTTTTAACCACAAATTTCCTATACATTAATGTGATGATTAATTTTCATTGTCAATTTGGCTGAATTTAGCATCACCATGGAAATATATTTCTGGGTGTGTCTATGAGGATGTTTCCAGAAAAGTAAGGAGGGAAGGCTTACCCATGGAAGGAAGGAAGGAAAGAAAGAAAAAAGGAAGGAAGGAAGGAGGGAGGGAAGGGGAAAAGGAGGAGGAACTGAACACCGACATTCATCTCTCCTTGATGCTTGACTGCAGATGCAACGTGATCAGCTGCCTCGTGTGTTCCTTGTCATTATAGACTATATCCACAACTGAACCAAAATAAACCCTTTGTTCCTTAAGTTAATTCTGTCACAGCAACGAGAAATGTAATTAAATGCTGAGATCAAAATAGCTATTATTTAAGCAATTTGCATATGTAAATAATTTAAATCAATCTGCATAATTTTATATATCAAATAATTATGATGTTAACATTTGCTTGAATCTTAGTTTACTCTGGAGAGATCAAATAATCTGCTTAAGTCCAGCAGGTAGAATAGCTGTGATTGGAACACAAGTCTTTCTGTCCTAGCCTTTGGCTGTTGGAGAAGCTAAGTGACACAGGTAGCTAGCCAGCATGGAGAGGGAAAAGAGAATGGCAAGAGCCACTTATTGCACCAAGACAAAACTAATTCTAAATTTTGGCTGTCACACAATGTCATGCTCGTTTTGTGGTACTATAGGATTATGTCCAGTTTTGGTATTTAAATACGGTTCTTGGGGGTAGAATATGGCATAGCCTTTTTTAAAAAAATCTTTTTTTTGAATTTTATTATTTTTATTTTATGTCTGAGTGGTTTGCCTGCATATATATAAGTGCACTTGTGTAATGCAAAGCCTGAAGGGGCCAGAGGAGGGTGTTGGATCCCCTGGAACTGGAGTTACAAATGGTTGTTAGCCACCAGGTGGATGGTGGGAATCAAACCTGGGTCTTCTGTAAGAACAGCAAGTGTTCTTAACCACCGAGCCATCTCTCCAGCCCATAGCATTCCCCCTTTAAAAAATGTGTACTCAAGTATGTACAAATTGAGACCTATATCCCAAATAGCTTAGAATTATTTATGTTCTGATAAATCAGGTCACTCATTACATGGACAATCTGGGAATAATTTCTTAGCCAGTTTCATAGTTTATTTCTGAACCTTGGTACAGAAGTCAAACATGTGACAAAGCATGACAATGAAACACATTAAATTCTTTCCTCAAAATTTTCTTCCTGCTTTCCCAATTACTGCCTGTTAAGAGGCCCAGATAGAGCCACATTAGCTAATAAAAGCCTTGCATGGAAATTTCAGTATCAGGATCATCTTAGGACCCCTGTAACTAGGTTACATTTTCTGGGAGCTTGAATATCTTGAATAATTTTAGATCACATCCTGAACATTATGATAACATCATGAGATATTCTGTAACATGCTAGACTTCAAGCTTACTTCTCTAGAGAGTGGCAGCTCAGATTGAAGTTCAGTTAAAAAAATTTTTTTTAAATTTATTTTTACATAAAATTTTGACTGGGCAAGAATGATTTAATGTATGAAAGTATCAAAGCTGCTGTAGAGGTATTAGGTTCCAGTAAGATGGAAAGCCTCATGAACAGTCAGGCTGGCACTGTGTGTCATTTAGATGGAATTAAACAAAGAACAATGTTTTTGAATTGTTAAAAATGCTAATTCTGCAAGTAAACAAGCACCTCATTTAGGATCAGTATGTTTAATTTTGAAAAGAACAAAGATTTATACCTCTAAAATATTTTTATGTAATGTGTATGAGTGTTTTACCTCAATGTACCTAAGTGCACCATGTATGTGCAATGTCATAGAGGCCAGAAGACGACTTCAGATCCCCTGGAATTGGCCTTACATATGGTTGTCAGCTGCCATGTGGGTGCTGGGACTGAACCTGGGTCCTCTGTAAGACCAACCAGTGCTCTTAACCACTGAGCTATCTCTCTAGACCACTAAGTTCAGTTCTTTAGGCCTTAGCTACAAACTGCTTTCAGTCAATCTTGATAACCTGGGAATAGCTAAAGATTTAGGATGAGTGGCTAGAGAGATGGCTCAGAGGTTAAGAGCCCTGGCTGTTCTTACAGAAGACCCAGGTTTGAATCCCAGCAGCCACATCATAACTCCATCAGTAACTCCACTTCCAGGGGATGTGACACCCTCCTCTGTGCTTCACAGGCACTGAATGATATGGGTGCACTTAAACACATTCATGCATAACACTCATACATATAAAAACAGAAAATAAACAAAGATTTAGGATAAAATTAAATACAGAATTAGGTTCTGTGCTCTGGGGTTGCTTCCTTCGTTCTTCAGGGAACACAAGTATTCTGGTTACATTCTCCTTCCTGGTTCAACTAACCAAAATAATACCTGAATTTATACTGAAATTTCAGGTATCACCAGTCTTGCACTACAATCATGGACACAATTAATAAAAAAACCCCAAGAAAATTAGGAAGAAATTCCTTCTCTGTATTTTTGACTCCCCTCCAAAATATGCAAAGTTTAGTTTCCAAGGCCCTTTGGTAGATATTTTCTTATATGTTCTTTGGAGTTTGTAACTGGTATCTGTTGAGGACTGGTTTCTTAGTACTAATTTCTCCATAATGCAAGCTGATTTCCTATACTGCTTTTTAAAAAAATCGTTCTCTTCTTCTGAAATGTCTTCCCCCCCCCCCCCCAGCTGGCCTGGAACTCTCAGAGATTCACATGCCTCTGCCTCCCAAGTGCTAGGATTAAAGGCGTGCACCACTATGCCCAGCTTAAAGACAGTTCTTAGCAGCCATGTGGGTGCTGGGAATTGAACCCGGGTCCTCTGCAAGAGCAGTTGGCGCTCTTAACCACTGAGCCATCTCTCCAGCCGCCTGCAATGTCTTAACAAAGTAATCTGATGTCATTTTCTAAAGCTCTTATTCTGCTTAGTTTGGCATCTCATTTGGCAGCACTCATACCAGTGACCATCTTCTTCCTTGAATTTTTTTTTCCTATTTTAGTTTTAAAATTTCATAGAATATGAAATTTCTTAGTTTTGGTATTTCCATTTTCTTTTTTATTTCTTTTTATTTTTTTATGCATATGACTATTTTTTTTTTTTTTTTGAGACAGGGTCTCCCTATAGCCCCAGTTGCCTGGAACTCACTCTGTAGACTAGGCTGGCCTTGAACTGACAGAGATCCACCTGCCTCTGCTTCCTGAGTGCTAGGATTAAAGGCACGTGCCACCATGCCCTAAAGACTATTCTTAGCTGCCATGTGGGTGCTGGGAATCGAACCTGGGTCCTCTGCAAGAGCAGTCAGTCAGTGCTCTTAACTGCTGAGCCATCTCTCCAGCCCTGGTATTTCCATTTTCTAAGGTTGAGAACTGGGTATATGGCTCTTCCCTCATTACATATCTTGCTTCGGTTATATATTTCCATGTCAACTTTACTGAACAGTCCTCTCCTAAAAGTCTATTACATTCAGTATAGTCAGCTTTCTCCCTCACCCTCCTCTCTCTGTAGCTATTCTCAAGTTTCAATCTGTTCAATACATGTTCATTTGTTCTGGTGTCTAGATCACCAACTTTTTTTCTTGTTTTTTGAGACAGCATTTCCCTGTTAGCTCTAGCTGGCCTCAATCTCACAGAGATCCACCTGCCTCTGCCTCTGCCTCCCCAGTGCTGAGATAAAAGGTGTGCACCACCACCCCCAGTTTGGACCACCAACTTTTAAAGCACACAGAACTATATAACCACCTTTTCTTCAAATCTGGTTCATATTTATACGTTTAATTTTAATTTTTTAATAAGGCCACTTTGCTTAGAAAAAAAAAAATCTGAAGGCAGGAAAACTGAGATTAGGCTCCTGAAATGAAATTTACAACATGAGTAAGGGTCTTGCCAGCTCAGCCATTTCAAATGAAAGGACATTTATAAAAAATGTAAAAAGAGTTTGAGATTCAGTTTATATAACAGCTATCACTTTGTCCTCAGGTCAAGATGAGAAATATGAGCTAGGGACAGGAATAAGGATTTTTCAGGCTGCAGCTTACAGAGAAAAAAGAAGGTAATTAGTAGCAGTGAAAAGGAAAGCAAGATCTACTGTGGTCACAGAGCAGGAATACAGTCCAGGCATTACTAGTGGGACAGGTAAGTCAGGGACTCCCTGCAGTACCATTAGGATGAAGTACAGAAGGAATCATACTGTCTTTAATGTTAAGTATCAAAAACAATGAGGGGTAGAAATAAGTGGGCAAACCTGTTAGATATGGGGTTAATTAGATGAAACTGGAGTGTAAAATTCATACTACTACTGGTCAACATAATGGAAAATGAATAACAAAAATATCCACATAGAATTTTTTTGTTTCCAAAAAGGGCTTATCAGAGAAGGAAAAACAACAATAAAGAAAACCCAAATTTTTTATGTATGGAACCCATTTTATGACAGCTTTACAACAGCTGTATTACAGAACAAAAAAAAAAAAGCATATGGGACTATAACTACTGACAAAAAAAATTCAGGAAAAGTCTGCTGTCACAGCATAGCAAGTTTGCCTAAGTAAGCAACGGAGTTCAGAGTGTAATGTATTTGGTGCAAATTAAAAATTAGGTGAGCTTTCTCCTTCTCCACCTCCTACTAGCAATGTTATCGAAGAGACTAGAAAGCCAGTAAAAAGACGTCAAAATACCACCACATTGGGAAAGTGTTGGAGATTGTGTGGCTTTTTAATTACCAATTTCATATCCTACATACGTTCTCTCTCTTTTTACATCTTTATTACATTTATGTATGCATTTGTGTGTGTGTGGTGGTGAGGTACATGTAGGTCCTGGGACTGAACTCAGGTCATCAGCTGGGCAGCAAGCATCTTTATCTGTTGAGCCATCTTGCTATGCACTACGAAAATTCCTGTATTTAAAAAGTTATCACGGACTTCATAGTATGAAGATTTTTCACAAGATTACAGTTTTGTGGGACATGCTAGAAAAATGCATTAGGCAGATCTTTATGTTACAGTGTCTTTCTGTCCCTTTCCTTCTCTCTTTGAGTGCTAAGGAGCAAATCTAGGGCTGTGTATGATAAGCATGTACTCTGTTACTGAGTTGCATCCCTAATCTCCACACTTTAAACAGATTAGAGCAAAAATTTCAGAGTTTTCTTTAGATTTAATACAACAGATATAGATAACTGGAAATAGTTTATAAGTATCACTTAATGTATAACAATTGTCCAGTAAATGTGAAAAAGATTGATTTGTAAACACCATGCTCTTAATGTATTCATAAAGTTTCTGATGAAATGCTGGAATAGTCTCAGTATTTCTCTTACTGAAAAAAGTCAACATGACTTGGAGAGGGGTGTCTGTTAGGGGCTCGGAGTGTCTTTGTACACGTCATGAATACAGAGTTTTGACTAACTTGAAAGAGGTAATGTCTCTTGAAGAACACACTTGATTGCTGCTTGTTATATAGTAAAGGATTCCCTAAGCTAAATCTTCTTTTCCATGAATGTAATTACATGTGCAGGCATCCATCAAGGTCTTCTTATGTAAACACTCCTTGCCCCCAGGTGGGAACAGTAAATTTTTGTTGCTTGCTATGCTGTGTAATCAAGTCTGGCCCAGTATGTTTTCTTCTGGCTTCTGCAAAACGGTTACTGATAATTTATTAGTTTGTAAACAGTAAAATAAAACCCAAAAGTCTGACATCCATGAGCTCAGTTATTTCCACAATACTATTAAGATGCTATTTTCAGGGCTGGACAGATGGCCTAGCAGTTAAGAGCGCCGACTGCTCTTGCAGAGGAGATCCCCAGCACCCACATGGCGGCTGAGAACCGTCCGAAACTCCAATTCCAGGAGAACTCCAGTTCCAGGGGAATCCAACACCCTCTTCTGACCTCCGCAGCATTGCACGACACGGGTGCACAAACCTACATGCAGACAGTACATTCATATACATAAATAAATAAATAAAATTTTTAAAAAAGATGCTATTTTCAGTTTACTATTTGGCATTTACATTGATGATAGAAAAGAAATTGTGAGTGAAATTTCTGATGCCAGAGGATTCCTAACCAGGGTACCCAATGACACTAATTGGTATTTTTTGTGTTATACATTGAGTAAAAAAGCAAAGCACAACAAACCAAAACAACTAATCAGCAAAAACAAGGCCTATTTCACTGAAAATGTCTTTAATAATGTAGGAAAAGTTATTTTTATTGAAATTTGATCTCAAGACAACAGTTTTGTGTGACAAAATGGGCAATATGCACAAGATACTGGCTGCTGCATCTTGCAATGCAATGGTTGTCTGGGGTGTGTGTGTGTGGGAAACTTGTGCAACTGAGTTGCAACTAGTCATTTTTTTAATAGAATGCCATTTTCACTTGAGAGAATGAATGACATGCAGGCTATGGTTATTCAGACATTTTCTCAAAAGCAAATGAAGTTAGCCTGTCACTTTAAGGAAAACAAGTGACAAGACTTGTTGCAAATGATAAAATTTGAGATTTCAAGTGAGAATTAAAATTTTGGAGAACTTCTACCTGATATAGTAAGCTTGACAGCTGCCCAATATATAAAGACATTTGTGGTGAGCTCAGTGATGACATTAAATCTTTTAAATATTATATAAGTAAATACTTGAAAAGTCTATAATCTGTATAATTTAGTAAATCAATTTTTCAAGTGACCAATTCCTATGTTACAAAATCATATATAAGTAAAAGTCAAAATATGAGACAGACAAATGGCTTTAAAAGTAGCAGAGTTCATTCACTGACATGCTTCAGACTATGGCTAACATTTAAGAAACCACCAAGTGCCAGTAAGAAAGCTCAGGACACCAGTTGCCCAGTCTGACAACCTGACCTTAATCCCGAGGACCAACATAGTAGAAAGAGAAAACAGACAAGTTCTCTGACTTCCACTCGTGTACCAAGGGGACATGGACACACGACCCACAGACGGACACACACACACACACACACACACTCAATTAAAAAAAAACAAGAAAAAGAAACTACCATTTAATCGAGTTTTGGCATAGTATCAAAGAACACCCACGACTGCTTAAAAAGGCTTTCCTTTTCCAACTACATTATGTATGTGAGGCTGGACTCTTATCATATAACTTAATGATAAAAGAATATAAATATAAAGGAAAACCAAACCACAACAAATTTAGTGTAGATGCATTCTGTAATACTGAAAAATAATAAATATCTTCTAAATAGATGTGAAACACATGTAGGATGACAGATTAGAATTCAATACTAAGTGAAAATGGATTGCCTTATGGGGGGCTGATCCGTACCTTCTCAGGTTGAGAGGAAAAAATAGCTTTTCAATGCTCTGGCATGAGAAAACCAAGGCTAAATAAACCAACTCTATTATGTGGACTTTAGAATTAAAAAAAAATGGAAATGTGAAAAAGGGGACAATATGGGGACATGAAAGAGAGAAGACAAGCCACACTAGAAAGACTCAAATTTGCTTAGAAGTTAGGGAAGAGAATAAAGAGATGCCACTTCTCATTTTCTTTTTCTAAAAATTATCTCTAGTATATATACATATATATATATATATATGCAAATTAATATACCAATTTCAATTTAAGGAAAACAATTTAAATATCAATTATTTTTTTAGAATTTGTGATAGTTCATTGTGATATTCTACGGAAAATTCTGAACTTTGATAATGAATAAAAATAAAACGGTGGGGGTTGGGACATTTGCTGAAGCTGAGCAGGCAAGGGTTCCCTGATGTGGCACATACAAAAGCACTTTTTCCTTAGTTTTCCAGAGCTCCAAGTTGGCATATAGGGTCATTGTGTTGGCAAATACAATGACCATTTTTGTACAGTAAAGATGGACAGAAGTGAGCATTAACAGAAGGACAGTTTTTAAACTATTGAATAGGGGCTGGAGAGATGGCTCAGCGGTTAAGAGTGCTGACTGCTCTTGCAGAGGACCCAGGTGTGATTCCCAGCACTCACATGGTGGCTAAATAAATAAATAAATAAATAAATAAATAAATAAATAAAATATATCCATAAAAAATAAACTGTTGAATTTATTCAAATTTATTTTGATTTCCTCTCTTAGAAGGCTTGTGTATAGTACTATGTGTTTAGATGACATGAATCAGATTTAACTTTTTGATGGAAATCACTTGGTGGTTAAATGTCTTGATGGAAGGTCTAACTTTCAAGTTTTATTTAAATGATGAAAAATTTGTGCATCATTTATCTGTTATGCTCTACACTAAAGCTTTCAAAACATACATAAAACTTGGACAACATATAGCAAATTAAACAAACACACTTTAAAAGATTTGCAACAGAAATTAATGTCTAGAGTATTGAGGGAAGGTATGGAGCCTAAAACTTAGATAGTGCTAAGTGGGAATACACCTAAGTCCAGAGACTGTAAGATATAAACAGTGCAAGTATAAGGATGCTATTCATGACCTAGACCTGTTAATATGATTTTATAAACTACAGAATACCAGAAAGAAGAATTGTGTTCAAGTTTACACTGTCTGCTAAACTGGCAGATATTAACGTTGAAGGAACATACTACGTATAAATGCTGCCCCCTGAAGAATGGTCTAAGAATAAAGTAACAAGCTGGGCATGGTGGCGCACCCCTTTAATCCCAGCACTCAGGAGGCAGAGGAAGGCGAATCTCTGTGAGTTCAAGGCCAGCCTGGTGTACAGAGTGAGTTCCAGGCCAGCTGGGAGATACTGTCTCAAAAAGACAAAAAGAAAAGAATAAAGTAACAAGAGAGGGAGTACTTTCCTATAATGCCACCACTATGTGCAGTAAATAAAATTTCTTTATTCAAAACCTTAGTTTTAGCTTTATTATTTATATAATCCTCCTGGACTATTTTGGTTCTTGGCTAAAAATTATCTTTGAGTCCATCAAAATCTAGTAGATAATTTAAGTGTACATATGCATGCATAAATAAACAATAAATAGCTAATAAGAACTTCTTTTCCTTATTTCAGTTGAAATTCAAACTTCTAAGTCTACCATTGGCTTTCTTAACAAGAATTTTTGTACATGTCTGTGTCTTGGCAGACTATGGACAACTTATGGGAGTTTGTTCTCTCTTTCTACACTGTGGGTCCCAGGGACTGAACTCAGGTTGTAAGGTTGGTGGCAGGTGTGTTTAACTGCTGAGCCATCTTGTTGACCCAAGAATCTGTTTTCTTATCATTGCTTGAAGTAAAATTTGAGCCCTTGCTCAAGCCTGCCTTTATTTAACCAGAAGTTTTGGGCTTAAAAAAAATATTTTAAGGTCAGAAAACAAAGTAGAGTTTTAGTTTCTTAATGAGGGCATTTATGTTTTATCTGTTCTACAAAATTATATGGAATTTCATTTTGTGATATAATTAGTTCTAATAATATGGCAGTATTAAAGAGGATTAAATCCTATGGAAGGATTACATTTCCTCTAGAATTGCTTTATGATGAGCTAATTGCTTTGGGTCTTCTTCTGCAGCTCCTTAAAGGGGACATATCAGATTCTTTTCTATATTGTTGGCAATAACTAGAAAGGTCTGAGAAACAGAAATTTGATTATATTTCTTTTTCCTTTCCTTTTTCCTTTCTCCTTTCCTTTCCTTTCCTTTCTTTTCTTTCTCTTTTGAGACAGGGTCTCCCTATAGCCCCAGTTGGCCTGGAAGTCACTCTGAAGACCAGGCTGGCCCTGAACTCACAGAGATCCCCCTGCCTCTGCCTCCCAAGTGCTAGGATTAAAGGCATGTGCCACCACACCCAGCTTAAAGAAGGTTCTTAGCCAACAAGTGGGTGCTGGGAATTGAACCCGGGTCCTCTGCAAGAACAGTCGGTGCTCATAACTGCTGAGCCATCTCTCCAGCCCCTGATTATATTTCTTAAAGTATTTGAAAACAAATTTTTAGACACTACCTTTCTTCAAATATGTCAGGCATCTATGTCTACTTGTAATTGCCAGGTACAGACTATCCTATTTCCTTAATGTTAGCACACTGGCAGCTCCACAGCCACATCGTTCTTTTACCATTCTAAACCTATAAAATTGTTCTGTTCTCAAGGTTCCTGTACCTGCTGATCTACTAACAGTGTAGCTCCATTAGAAATGTGCAAACTGTGTAGCATCATTCAGTAAGAATGTTACTAATCATATTTTTAAACTTTTGACTAGTAACTCAGATGAAATACCACATATATATGTATATAATAAATGAGGTATAAACTCAGAAATGATATCTTAAAGTGGTTTTGATTTGCATTTCCTTAATGATTAGAGATGTTGAACACTTCTTGACGTGTTTCTCAGCCATCTCTAACTCCTCACTTGTGAAGTCTCTGTTCAGCTCTTTGCTCCATCTATTGAGTGGGTCATTTGTTTTCTTTCTTCGTTTTTTGAGTAGTTTATATATTCTGGAGATCAATGCTTTGTCAGATATATCTGCAGTGAAGGTTTCCTCCCACTCTGTGAGATTTCTCTTCACTTCCTTGATTGTTTCTTTTGATGTACAGAAGCTTCCGAATTTAATGAGGTCCCATTTGTCAATTGTCGACCTTAATTCTTGCACAGCTACTGTCTGATTTAGGAAGTCTTTTCCTATGCCTATGTCTTGTAGTCTGCTGCCAACTTTTTCTTCTATCACCTTCAGAGTTTGGGGTTTCATGTTGAGGTCTTTGATCCATCTGGAGTTCACTTTTGTACAGGGTGAGAGGAAGGGGTTTAATTTCATTCTTCTACAAGTGGTGATCCAGTTTTGCCAACACCACTTGCTAAAGATGCTGTCTTTGCTCCGTTGTGTCTTCTTGGCCCCCTTGTCAAATATGAGATGGCTGAAATTGTATGTGCTCAGGTTTGGATCTTCGGTTTTGTTCCATTGGTCAACAGGTCTGTTTTTGTGCCAGTACCAGGCTGTTTTAATGACTGTAACTCTGTAGTATAGTTTGAAGTCTGGTATAGAGATCCCCCCTATGTAGCTCTTTTCACTCAGGGTTGTTTTAGCTATTCGAGGTCTTTTGTTTTTCCAAATGAATTTAAACACTTTTTTTCCCAAGCCTGTGAAGAAACTGGGATTTTGATTGGCATTGCGTTAAATCTATACAAGAGTTTTGATATCATCTGACTCCAATAAGACTGGCTAGGATCAAGAAAACAAATGATACCAAGTTCTAGAGAGGTTGTGGGGAAAGGGGAACACTCATCCATTGCTGGTGGGAATGTAAACTCGTGCAGCCACTATGGAAAGCAGTGTGGAGAACACTTGGAAGACTTGGAATGAACTTGCCACCCAACCCAGCCATACCACTCCTAGGCATGTACCCCCAAGACTCACCCCACCGCAGAGATACATGCACGGCTATGTTTATTTCAGCTCTCTTCACAATAGCAAAGAGCTGGAACCAACCCAAATGCCCCTCAACTGATGAGTGGATAGAGAAAATGTGGTACATCTACACAATGGAGTTCTATGCAGCAGTAAAGAAAGATGACATCATGAGCTTTGCAGGAAAATGGTTGGAGCTAGAGGACATCATGCTGAGTGAAGTAACACAGTCCCAGAAAAACAAACGAAGAATGTTATCCCTCATCTGTGGATGCTAGTGCCAATTACATAGTTGTAAGTATTTCCTGTGCATGGCCCCTTGAGCTTTTGTCCAAAGCATTTGGGAGTGATGCATACTGGAAACAACAACAACAACAGAAAAGACTGCATCAAAGAACTGACTGAAAACAGTGAACTTCTGCTCAAAACAGTCAACTTCCCCATGGAGAATATTGAGAAAGACTGAGAAAGAGATGAATAGCATGTTTGGCAGAATGCATGAGCTCTGGAGGGGTGGGGGGATGGGGGGGACACAGGTCTAGATTTGATAAAAAATATATATATAAATAAATTTTAAAAAATCAGAAATGAGTGTAAAATTAGCTATTGGGGGGAGATTCTGTTTTGAGATAGGGTCTCTCTGTAATCCCAGTTGGCCTGGAACTTGCTATAAAGACCAGGCTGGCCTTGAACTCACAGGACCTGCCTGTTTCTGCCTCCTGAGTGCTGGGATAAAGGTGTGTGCTACCATGTCTGGCAATATTAGCTATTTGGGTACAAGAACAAATAATTTCTCTTTAGCTAAAAATTCAAATTTTTATTTTTATTTTATACTTTGGATCACAGAAAATAGCTATAGCATTGACTTAATGTCAATTTTGATAATTTATCAATATTAAGTTCTTTATGTGTTCTATTTCAATGTTTTCTACATATTTTCTTGTATCAAACATTTTAGAATTTTGTATAACTCTTTACAAAGATAAAAAAATGGGAAGGATGATGGCGGATAATTTGTCAACTCTAGTACCTAAGAAAGAACTCTAGTTCAGTACTGAACCATCTCCAGAAGCAAATACAAAAGTCTCATTTTAAAAATATTTTACTGGGGGCTGGAGAGATGGCCTAGCAGTTAAGAGCACCTACTGCTCTTGCAGAGGACCCAGGTTCGGTCCCCAGCACCCACATGGCAGCTAAGAACCATCTTTAACGCCTTCTTCTGACCTTCGCGGCATTGCACAACACGGGTGCACAAATCTACATGCAGACAGTACACTCATACACATACAAGAATAAATTAAAAAATATTTTGTTTTCCAGGCATGGTGGCGCACGCCTTTAATCCCAGCACTAGGGAGACAGAGACAGGTGGATCTCTGTGAGTTCAAGGCCAGCCTGGTCTACATAATGAGCTCCAGGCCAGCTGGAACTAAAGGGAGACCCTGTCTCAAAAAACAAAAATAAAAAAAAATATTTATTATTTTAATTTTATGTGTACAAGTGTACTACCTGCATATGTAAGTGTACTCGTGTTGTGCAATGCCCATGGATGTCAGTAGAGTGTTGGATCCCCTGGTCCTGGAGCTATGGACAGTTGTTAGCTGCTATGCAGGTGCTGAGAACCAAACTTGGGTCCTCTACAAGAGCAGCCAGTGCTCTTACCTGCTAAGCCATCTCTCCAGTCCCCCAAAATCTCATTTGTTAGAACCTAAAAATGATACAGTAATTATAATCCTAGCTTAAAAAATGACAATTTACAGTTACATTAAACCAGAAAATTTTTTATTAAAATAACTGTTATCAAGGGCACATCTTTAACAATAGCATCCTACATACAGGAGAATAGTACTTGTAAAGGTGTGTGTTCTGGAGGTGGTGGCAGTGCTGGAAATCTTAGTACTCTAAAAACCAAAGCAGAAGGATCTTAAGCTAGATGTACACACACAAAGGGAGTAAAGGTACATTTTCCTGTAATCTGATTTCTTTTTTAAAAAATGTTATCTTTTTTGTTCTATTTTTTTATTTTAAGTGATTTATTTATTTTTATTTGTACAAGTGTTTTGATTGCCAGTAATTACTGGTATGTGTATAGTGCCTGCACAGGCCAGGAGCGGATGACAAAACTGCCATGTAGGTGCTGGGAGTGGAACCTGGGTCCTCTGGAAGAACAAGTGCTCTTAACCACTGAGCCACTTCTCTAGCCCCTGTAATTTGATTTCTTATCTATAACATTTTGAACATATAAAAGTAACAATAGGCAATAGTTTTTTGGCTCTCTACTGCTCAGTTATAAATTATTCTCTCCTGTAAAGTCTTATTACAATTACAATTTTCCAAACTGTTCTTAAGATTATAGGCCATGATATTTTTTTCCTCTGAGATTAATCAGAATTTGAAAAGTTGAACTAATTATTATCAGTATCTGTGCTGGGGCTGAACCCAGGGGTCATAACCTATGCCTTTAGCTCCTAAGTTTACTATTAAAATCAGTCAAGTTCCTTTAGTTTTCAATAATACTTATCCTTATACTGTGAATCCCTTAAAAATAAATAAAAAATTAAAAAATATTTATCATATTGCAAATGAAATACTAGCCCTCTCCCTCACCCCTTACCACTAGCATTCTCCTTTGACTCATCAACCTACAAGGACTGTTATACTTTAAAAAATACATCTAAAGCATACTACTTCACTGAGAGAGCTTAATTCTTTGCTCTTGGAGCAAGTGATGACTTACTTTTAATGTATGAATACAATGAAACCAAAGGTATGTGACTTTGGAGACTAGGTCACAGAAAGCACCTTGCTCTTGGATCCTTTACTTTGAGCAAAGTTAGCTGCCAGGCTGTGAGCAGAGAAGCCCATATGGCAAGACCTCCTGCCAATAGTTATGTTACTGAGCCATCTTATAAGTGGATCCTCCAACGAGCAAAGCCTTCAGATGCCTGCAATTCTTGCCTACTTTTACTTCAACATGACAGATCCGGAGCTATCTAGCTATGTTACTCATGAATTTCTGACCTACAGAAATTGAAACACACACACACACACACACACACACAGTTTTTAAGCTATTAAATTTTTGAGTGAGTTTAGGGTAACAGTTTATGACAGACAATGTAAACGATTTGCACTCTACTATCTTGTACAAGAGTTGAAACTCAGTTAACTAAAAGCCAACTGAGCACATTCTTCAACTATAATAGAACAGCCTTAGCGTTCTTAACCTTTTTATGTCCCTTTAGAAGAGAAAATGACTCATAATCAGAGGCTGAACTATAGATTTCATGTTTACTAACTCAAGTGAGGGTGACAGAACCTAGGGCCTTATGTATCCTAGGTAAAGTACTCAATCAATGGCCCATACCTCCAACCCAATTTTATGTTTCTTCAGTAAAACTTCCTAAAAGGGCTTTTTATCTTTTCATATATCTCTCTCATTCCTTTGTTCCACATTACATTTCCCTAGGTGGACACACAACTGCAATTAGCCAAACTATCCATGAGTTTGCCTCTCATGCATATCCTAACAAAACAATTTAAGAAAACAGAACTTCAAGCCACCCTCTCCAAACAGAAGGATGAAATAACTGTGAGTGGCTAGTGGTAAATTCCATTACTGGTTAAAGGCATTCCTATTAATTTACTAATCCATACAAAAGCTATTCCAACTGACTGGGAAAGTAATTTCTAAAAATAGATTAGCTTTACTTAAATACTATCGATATAATTAAAGTATACTGAAACTAGGAAAAAAAAAAAAAAGGATTATGCCATCACCTTAACCATTTCTCTGTCTTCTGATTCTCATTTATGTGGATGCATACTTTCATAAAACTGCAACTAAATAGCCTGGAATCTTCTCATTTTAGTAAAAACTAAAATAATAAAATATTTTAAAGCCCCACAAGAAAGGATTTCTTATCTATATCAGCTAAAAGTGAATTTAATTATAACTTACTAAGTATAGATCAATACACATGCCAATGGAGGAGATTTCAACTTCAACTGCTTGATTAGCCAATTTTTTTTAATTAGGCCCATTATTTTTCCACTGAATATACAGCCAGCTATTAAATACTCAATAAATCTAATTTATCCTTCCTTTTAGACTATATTTCTTCTCCTTATATATTTAGTGCTTATTATCACTTTGGAATGAGATCTATAAAGGAAGAAGTGAATGATGAAATACAGTTTTTTATTTCTGTTAAATGGTTGTAGCACAGGAAGATTAAATTATGAGCTATTCAAAGAACTAAAATGTGGGTATCATATAAATCTTTTGTATTAGTAGGGATAGTTATGGTAACTCACTGCATTTAGATTACCCCTTAGAGCTTCCTCTGTCCACAAATACAGTTCAACTGATGGAACATCATTAAATCTTTGGAAATAAGCTACATCTGACATGATTTCTGTTACTCAAACTTAATTTTGGCCCAGGATACAGACACATATTTTAAAATTTTACAGATATATATTGTATTAGTCACTTTTCTGTTGCTGTGATAAAACCACCATGACCAAGGGAACTTATAAAAGGAAGAGTTTATTTGAGCTTACAATTGATAGTTCCAGGGAACTAAAGTCCATGTGGCAGGAGGCATGGTGGCTGGGACTGGAACAGAAAGCAGAGGTTCACATCTACAATGAGCACAGAAAGTCTACAGACAACTGGACCCTGCAAGGCTTGTTGAACTCACTAAGCCCACTCCCAGTAATGTACTTGCTCCAGCATGGCCACACCTTCTAAGACACCCCAAGACAGTGCCACCAACTGGGGACAAAATGTCTGAATACTTAAAGTCTATGGGGTCATTCTCATTCAAACCACCACATTCCACTCCCTGCCCCCCATAGGCTCATGACCATATAAAATACAAAATGCATTTAGTCCAACCTTAAAAGTCCCCATAGTCTTTACCAGTCTCAATTCTAATCAAAAGTCTTTAGTCCAAAGTCTCTTCTGAGACTCAAGCCAAATCTCTTAACTGTAAGCTCCTGTAAAATCAAAAGACAAATTACATACTCCCAACATACAGTGGAACTGAATACACATTCCCATTCCAAAAGGGAGGAATAGAGGCATAGTGAGGAAATACTGGACCAAAACAAGACCGAAAACCAGCAGGGCAAACGCCAAGTCCAGTAGCTCCATGTGCAACTTCTGGGACTTTACTTCCAAAGGGCTTAGATGGCTCAGCTCTTCCAGCTTTGCAGGGAACATACGTCTCTTTCTTAGGCTGGTACCACTCACTGTATGCAGCTCTCCTTGGCAAATATCTCAAAGCTCTGGCATCTCGAATGGGGTCTCCACTGCCAACCACGGTTCACAGCTTCACACAATGGCCTATCAGGGCCTTCTTTATGCAGGGATGCCCCTGCCACAATCTGCCTCTGCCTGGCCTTGGCAGTTCTCTGACACCGTGGAGGAAGTACTGATGACCCCTTCACTCTTGTGTCCTTCATGCCTCTAAAGCCAGCACCACGTGAATGAAACTAACAAGTTTGGCTGCAAGTTTGAGATGGACTCTGGCCTATTTCAACCACATTTGCAGCTTTTCTCTGCCCTGGACTTGGAGGAGAAAACCCTTTCAGAATTTTCCTTTCAAAAGTTGGAGGCTTAGCTGGGTGTGGTCTTGTCCTGAAGGTACTGTTTCTGTTGTTTACTTGTAAATCTTGAGGCCTCTCCCTAATCACTTTAATCTCACTTTTTCCATTCTTTATTTGTAAATATCTAGGCTTCTCCTTAATCACTTTAACCTCCTTTTCAAAGGAAGCCTCTCCTTCACATGCCTTGGCTCCAACATTAATCTCCCTCCTGCACTTTACCAATCCAAACTGTACATTCTGCATTTCTTTCTGCCCCATTTGCTCTTTTTTCACTGTAGATTTGTAATATTCACCATCGATAGCCACACTACCATTTCTACATTAGGCTGTCTTGAAATATCCTCTGCCAAAGAAATTAGTCCATTGCTTTTCAACTTAGCATCAGGCAAGCATTTGGGCTGTGGGCAAACTGTGGCCAGACTCTTTGCCAAAATATCCCAGTTGCTGCTTAAGTCTTTATTTTCCTCTGGAACTACATTTTTTGCTGCAATGCTTTCTTCCAGGCTTCTCCTAGAATGGCCCGTTAAGCTCTGCTTACAGTAGTCAACAGCTTTTGTAGCCCAAAGTTCCAAGGTCTTCCACATTTCTCCAAACACCCACATGGTCAGGTTCTTCACAGCCAACACCCCACTTCTGGTACCAAATAACTGTATTAGTCACTTTTCTGTTGCTGTGATAAAACCACCATGATCAAGGGAACTTATAAAAGGAAGAGTTTATTTGAGCTTATGATTGACGGTTCCAGGGAATTAGAGTCCATGGTGGCAGGAGACCAGGGCTGGAGAAGTCAAGAGAGAGACAACCAGAGCCTGTGAAGCTTGTTGAACTCACTAAGCCCGCCCCCAGTGACATACTTCCTCCAGCATGGCCACACCTTCTAAGACATCCCAAAATAGTGCCACCAAATGGGTACAAAATGTCTGAATACTTAAAGCCTTTGGGGGTCATTCTCATTCAAACCACCACATATATTTACCTACAAAATTTAAACAAATCATTTAAAAAAAGGACTTGTGTAAAATTGTTTCCCTTTGAACAACTGACTAAAAGTTATAGAACTTAATAACAGGAGGTGGAGAGGTGGCTCAGTGGTAAATAGCATTGGCTGCTCTTGCAGAGGGTCCCAGGTTCAGTTCCCAGCACCCATATGGCATCAAACAACTGTTCATAACTCCAGTTCCAGATGATTCAAGGCCCTCCTTCTGACCTCTAAGGACACTGCATAGCACTTTGTGCCCTTACATACATGTAGGCAATACACTCATACACATAAAATAAAAATAATATAACAAAAAACCAAAAAGACCCTTGAAAACAAATCACCTAAATTTAAAAGAAATGAAAATTTTAAGGTTTCAGGGCTTGCATTAACATCCTTTTTGTTCTACATACTGCTATGCATTATGCTCTTTGCATATATTTTGAACTGGAGCTAGTCTATTAGCTTTAAAGAAATGCTGTAAATAGGAGCTGGAGTGATAGCTAGTGGTTATAAGCATTGACTGCTCTTGCAGAGAACCCAGGTTTTAATGCCAACTCTGACATGGTGGCTAACAATCATCTGTAACTCCAGTTCTAGGAGGTCTGATGGCCTTTTCTGGCCTCTGTAGGCATTGCAAGCACAAGCACATAGGGCACCTAGATCCATGCAGGCAAAACACTTATAAAATAAAACAAAACTTTTAAAATAAAAGAAATGCTATGTATATAATGTGGAATAAACATGTACAGTTAATTATTAAAAATTTATGGTAAATCATGGCACCTTGAAGTCCTTTGAAACACATAAATTGATTATAAATACTAAATTTTAGGTCAGTTGAATAATTTTATAATGTAATGGGCCTAACAGCAAAATTGTTTTCCACAAGTCAGAATCACTGCTTCCCAATATTTTCTTTGTAAAATAAACACAAGCATGTTTTAATACTGTGGTTTCTTGAATACTGGTTATCAGGATCTTTTCTTTTCATTTCTTTTTTTTTTTGAGTTATGGTTTTCCTGTAGCCCTGGCAGGCCTAGAACTTCCTAGGTAGACCAGACTGGCCTTGACCTCAGAGATCTGTCTGCCTCTTGAGTGCTAAGAGTAAAATCGTGTACCACTACATCTGGCCCAGCTGGTTATCCTAATTTTTAAGATAAATCTGGAACAGGGTGAGGAAAATGGAATGATTCAAATAAATAAATAAATGTTTTAAACAACAACAACAAAAAAAACCCCACAAAAGCTGAAACATACTATAAAGAACTTATCATTTTAAAATTTTTATTCATTAAAAATGTTTCACGGGCATGGTGGAGCATGCTTTTAATCCCAGCACTTGGGAGGCAGAGGCAGGTGGATCACTGTGAGTTCAATGCCAGCCTGGTCTACATAGTGAGTTCCAGGACAGCTGGAGCTGCAGGGAGACCCTGTCTCAAAAAAGGTCTCAAACTGGATTACCAGATTTGATGTCAAATAAAAAGTAGTCTCAGTTATAGGATCTGCAATGGAATAGCTGCCACCTCCA
This sequence comes from Rhizomys pruinosus, assembly GCA_009823505.1. Lineage (NCBI taxonomy): Eukaryota > Metazoa > Chordata > Mammalia > Rodentia > Spalacidae > Rhizomys > Rhizomys pruinosus. The sequence continues at coordinate 4,518,975 of VZQC01008327.1, read as the reverse complement.
CCTCCGCCGCCGCCTCCTCCTCCTCCTCCTCCTCCTCCTCCTCCTCCTCCTCTTCCTCCTCCTCCTCCTCCTCATCTTCCTCCTCCTCCCTAAAATCCCCTACTTTAATAAGAAAGATATAAATATACACTCTTGACTGATTTGGTCTCCCTGATATTATGAGATTATAACATCCAATAAAACCCAACTTGTCTCATTAAAAAAATTCCTCTTCCAGACAGAGTCAGTTTTCCTTACTGATGTGATTACTGGTAGGTTGACAGACTCCAAGGGATAGAACTATCCCAAAGAGCAATTTGGGAAACAGATAAGGCAATATCGTATGTGTGCGTGTGTGTGTGTGTGTGTGTGTGTGTGTGTGTGTGTAGACAAAAATAGAGCACATGAAGTGGGAGGGGGGTAAGGAGAGGTTGAAAAGGGGTGGGGTCTGAATATGATCAAAATATATTATACTAAGGGCCAGGCATGGTGGCACATGCCTTTAATTCCAGCACTCAGGGGGCAGAGGCAGGTGGATCTCTGTGAGTTCAAGGCCAGCCTGGTCTACATAGTGAGTTCCAGGACAGCTGGGAGTAAAGGGAGACTTGCCTAAAACAGACAAAAAAGAAAAAAAATCCTCTTTAGACCTGTAACAATCCTACTGACTCAGGAAAACAGAGAAAATATAGTACACATTTAATATACTCATCACTCTGATTGGACAGATATTAACATTTAGCCATATTTTTCTTCAGGTTTGTGTGTTTGTGTGTGTGTGTGTGTGTGTGTGTGTGTGTGTGTTTGTTTGTTTGTTTGTGTGTGTGTGTAGACAGCATCTCCCTGTAGCCCCAGCTGGCCTGGAACTCACTATGTAGACCAGGCTGGCCTTTAACTCACAGAGATCTGCCTGACTCCCAAGCACTGGGATGAAAGGTGTGCACCACCATGCCTGGCCCACAGCTCTTGATGTTTTTTGTAGCTTTTAACTATAGCATGAACAACCTTATATATGTCTCTTTGCAGACAATAAGTGTTTATTTCTTCAATGAAGAGTTACTGAATTTAGTAAGGTGGATTAAAAACAAAACAAAACAAAACCAAGCACAGAAAGTTGAATGCAAAATACAGAAACTACCTAAATCTAGGATCATTTGTGTTTTATTATATATACCCCAGCTTAAAATTTTATTTGTTAAGTTTTCCAGGTCTTTGTTAAATGCTTATGATACGGGGGGAAATCCACTAGGGGGTATGAAGTAAAGGCTCAGTGGTTAGGTACACTTGCTGTGTGATCAATGAGGACTAAAGTTCTGATTCTAGCACCCACATTAACTACAGGGGTGGAGTGGGGGTATAGAGACAGAAGGATTGTTGGAGCTTGCTGACTTCTAGCCTAGTTGAGAAAATATGAGCTCCAGGTTCACAGAAAAACCTTTCATCAAAGGAATAGGCAGAGAATGATGGAGCAAAATTCTGGTCTCTGTGTACAGGAACACTCAACCCCTAACAAATATGCATACATAAATAGGTTTATCTTTTAAAAGGTACTAGGAAAGTGTCAGGCATGGTGGTGCATGTCTTTAATCCCAGCACTTGGGAGGAAGAGGGAGGTGAATCTCTGTGAGATCAAGGCCAGCTTGGTCTGCATAGCGAGTTCTAGGCTAGCTTGGCTACAAGAAGACCCTGTCTTAAACCCCCTCCCCCAACCACTTCTACCCAAACACTAGGAAAAATTAAAACTTCATTTATTTACTTATTTATTTATTTATTTAATTTATTTATTGATCGAGACAGGGTCTAACTACATAGCCCTGGCTGGCCTAGAACTCACAGAGATCTGCCTGCCCCTGCCTCCCAAGTGCTGGAATTAAAGGCATGTGCCACCATGTTCGGTCCAAGTTTTATTTTAAACATAATTCTTCTGTTTAGGAAGGCATATGTCATGTTTGAATACCCAGAACTGTTTAGTATTCCAGTGGTGGGGAACTGGAGAGATGGCTTAATAGTTAAGAGTATATACTGCTTTTGCAGAGGACCAGAGTTCTATTCCTAGCACCCATGTTACATGGCTCACAAAGGCCTGTAACTTGAGCTCTAAGGTATCAGATGTTATGGCCTCCATGGGCACTGGCATGCACATGTACAGACAGACAGACATGCATACACACAATTTATTTATTTATTTTATTTTTTTATTATTATTATTTTTTTTGGTCTTTTGGAGACAGGGTCTCCCTGTAGTCCCAGCTGTCCTGGAACTCACTCTGTAGACCAGGCTGGCCTCGAACTCACAAAGATCCGCCTGCCTCTGCCTCCCAAGTGCTAGGATTAAAGGCGTGCGCCACCATGCCCGCTACATACACACAATTTAAAAAAATTAAAATTAAATTTTTTTTTTTGTCTTTTTCGAGACAGGGTCTCCTTGTAGTCCCAGCTGTCCTGGAACTCACTCTGTAGACCAGGCTGTCCTTGAACTCACAAAGATCTGCCTGCCTGTGCCTCCCAAGTGCTAGGATTAAAGGCGTGTGCCACCATGCCCAGCAAAAATTAAAATAAATCTTAAAAAAAAGACTTCTAGTGGTAGATCATCATTGTAGGAAGATAAAATGAAGATGTATTGTTTATTTGCATTTAAATACTGATTTTTGCAGAAGCAATGTTAGGGGTGAAAAGAATCTTTTCCATTTTCTGCCTGTGGTTTTCCCACCCAAATTGTGAGAGTATATAGACTAAATAACCTATGTCTGTGAATCCTAACTTCCTTTAAAGAATAAATCTGACTACAACCTACCTTTGACTGTTTATCTCTTGCTGTTCCTGGTTTCACTTTATCATGTGGCTGATCAAGAGTTAAATTATTCTTCCTTGTTTCGTTGTCTTCAAGGAAAGGAACATAGCCATAACTGTCATCTGTAAGACAAAAATCTCTTGTACACCAGCAGAAAACCCTTACTATTGGTATCACCTGGAAAAATGATAATAACAACAAAAATAAACCCAAGTAATCTCAAAAGAATAAATTTTAAGCTCTGGCTTTAAAATACTATTTTTGAAGTATTTACCTCGACAACTTGATCATTTAGATTTTTTCCCCTTCTCACTATTATTTTCTCAAAAATCAATGGTAAAATATGTAGAATTTAGAAAATTAGAATTATGTTCCTTAGATTTGACTTTTATCAACAATTAAATTTTTTCTTTTGGTAGTGCTGGGAATAGAACCCAGAGTCTTATGCCTTAATTATGTATACTAGGCAAGTATTCTATCACTAAGCCATGTTCCTAGCGCAATTAAACTTTTTTTGGTGTTTTATTTTTTGTATTTCTGAAACAGGGTCTCCCTGGCCTGGAACTCACTTTATAGACCAGGCTGGCCTTGAACTCAGAGATCTGCCTGCCTTTGTCTGCATGAGCCACCATGCCTGGCCCAATTAAACTTTTATCCATCATATTTTTGGGTAGGTTTCTTTCCCTCCCTCCCTCCCTCCCTCCCTCCCTCCCTCCCTCC
>VZQC01008327.1:4501433-4515041 GCA_009823505.1 Rhizomys pruinosus | reverse complement strand
AAAAAAAAAAAAAAAAAAAAAAAAAAAAAAAAACTTAATGCAAAAAAATTGAAAAAAAAAGTGGGGGATGCTGTAGAGGCAGCTCAGCAGTTAAGAGCATTGGCTGTTCTTGCAGAGGACCTGGGTTTGGTTCCTAGTACCCACATGGTAGTTAACAACTGTCCATAACTCCAATGCCAGAGGCTCTGATGCTCTCTTCTGGCCTCCATGGGTATTGTATGACATGGGTACACTTAGATGCACACACACACACACACACACACACACACACACACACACACAAAACCCACTCATATACAAAAAATAAAAGTAAAAACTATAAAATGCAGCCATGACATAAAGCATAAAAATAAAAAGCTACCAATAATTTCCCTCACCAGTGACTACTCCTATAAACATTTTGGTTTGTATTCCATCAAGTTTTCTTTTCCTACATGTACAATTCAAAGCAGAATGTTTTTCTGTATATATGGAATAACATTTCTTTTTATATCTTGCTTACTTTGTTATATTATTATTAACATATTTCTTGTTAGTAAGTTAACATCTATTATCATCACTTGCCTTTGCCACACAGTTGTTCATCTGTATCACTGTAACTTAACTTTTTGGACACTGTCCCTTTTTGGATTATTTACAGGTTTATTCAAAGGGTGCAGAACTTCCTCATGCTGTTTGGGCCCACCACCCTCCAGGAACTTCCAAGTGTTCACTATTTGGAAGCTGAGATGTCAGACTTTGGTTTTTCATTAACAGAAATTTTTACTGTGATTCACAACCTGTAGGTATATTCTTGAACACTTGCACAAATTTCCTTATGGTATATTCTTGATCTCCATATCTCCCCCCCCCCCAGCTTCTGTTTTTACCCAAAAGCCATAAAAAATGTTTTATATTTATTGGCAACATCCTTTAAGGAAGTTTCATCAACCCAGGGTTCCATGCTATAGGATATGGGTATCCATTTTCTCATGTGCTGCAAGTTTCATTTCAATGTATAACTGCACTGTTTTTTATATCATTACTATTGGAAAACAAAGTAAAAATAAAATAGAAAGAAAACAAAGAAAAAAAGAAAATAAAAAAATTCACCTTTTCTCTCTAAAAGGTGCAAGAAATACACATACGCACACTGTCACCACCACCACCACCACCACCACCACCACCACCAAAAGAAAAAAGAGATTACCTCGACTGGAATTCACAAGAAGTAGCTGTGATTTTAGTCTGTCAATAATAGTTTGCTGAAATGACAGCTGTTCTTGTTGCTCACGTATTCTCTGTTCATAGTTCTCAGTCTGCTGACAAGAAAACCAGTTAGCCTGATATTTACTGACAGAGATATGTTTACTGTCCATTAATAAATGCACAGGAGTTGCCCATACTTCCATTTCCCAGGTACTTGAAAATTTATATGTGTTACAGACTGGCTCCAGGAATGTACTTGTAACCACTATAAATACCAGTGACTTAAAACAATTAGAGTATTACAATTTTTTTTTTGTCTTTTTGAGACAGGGTTTCCTTGTAGCCCCAACTGGCCTGGAACTCACTATGTAGACCAGTCTGGCCTTGAACTCACAGAGATCGGCCTGCCTCTGTCTCCCAAGTGCTGGAATTACAGGCATGTGCCATCACACTTGGCTATAAAATTTTTAAGAAAATCATCTTAATTAAGTTTCTCTTAGGAGTTTGAGAGTATGGTTTCTTGGCTTTTCAGTTAAAACTTATAACCTGAAAATTTAATTCTTATAAATAAGGAAAAAGCATGAATAATATTAGAGTTACACTTTAAAAATACATACCAATTTTAGCTGGGTGTGGTGGTATACACCTTTAATCCCAGCACTTGGGAAGAAGAGGCAGGTAGATCTCTGTGAGTTTAAGGCCAGACTGATTTACATAGTGAGTTCCAGGCCAACTGGGGCTACAAGGAGACTCTATCTCAAAAAAGACTAAACAACAACAAAATAATTTAAAACAATAAAAATTTAGTCAGGTATGGTGGCACACATTTTTAATCCCAGAACTCAGAAGGCAGAGGCAGGCAGATCTTTGTAAGTTCAAGGCCGGCCTGGTCTACACAGTGAGTTCCAGCAGCTGGGCTACAGGGAGACTCTGTCTCAAACAGATAGATAAATAAAAAAATAAAATGTTATTCAAATAAACACTGAATTTGTTTTCAGAATACAAAAACCCCAAAAGAAGTAACTGGAGATAAAACACCATGAAAATCATGGCTTGTTTTTGTTCTACAAAAATGGTATTTAAATATTTTGACTGTTGGGCTGGCCTAGAGGTTAAGAGCACTGACTGCTCTTGCAGAGGACCCGGGTTCAATCCCCAGCACCCACATGGCAGCTGAAAATCATCCTTAACTCCAGTTCCAGGGGAATCCAACACCCTCTTCTGACCTCCGTGGCATTGCACGACACGGGTGCACAAACCTACATGCAGACCATACATTCATACACATACAAAATAAATAAAATTAAAAAAAGATTATATTAAATATTTTGACTGTTATAAATTTCCTTATATTTTTGTTCTATACATCTTGGTATTTTATTATGATTGCTGAAAAGTAATGAAAAATGACCACAAGTTTGTATTAAGAAAACAAGTAAACAAATGTGCCAACCTTAAAAAATTCTGAAAATGTATCACAATTACCAAATTGGTAGAGTCTTAAAAGATATATTAGCAAACCATAATATAAAAGTCTTGTCAATTTCTACTATAGGAGGAACAAAAAACCCAAGTATCAAGCTGGGTGTGGTGGTATACTCCTTTAATCCCAGCACTTGGGAGACAGGCAGGCAGATCTCTGTGAGTTCAAGACCAGTCTGGTCTACATAGTGAGTTCCAGGACACCTGGGGCTACAGGGAGACCCTGTCTCAAAAAGACAAAAAAACAAAACAAAACAAAAAATGAACAAAACCAAAAAAACATGTATCTAAATACAAATTCTCTGAAACATGAAAAGGGTACTAATAATATTACAGCATCCTTTGGTCGACACTAGATGTTTATTTTTTGAATTAACTCTTAACCAAAGTTCATAATTAATGAAGTTCTATTATTTTCAGATATTAGCAAACCTAAAGTTCTTCACAAATTAAATTATTTGATTAAATGAATGATTCTCAAAACAGATTTAAGAAATTTTTACGTTTACCCAAATAAAAAATGAACTTTTAGACATAAGACATTTCAAACAGAAATAACGGACAGCGCTGGTGAGTAACTCGTGTGGCATATTGTGTTTGAATGCTGCCTGAGAGCAGCTTTGCATGACAGTCCCCCATAGAACTCCTTAAAGCATGTTAAATGCATGCTTGTTATTATAAACAGAAAAAGGAATCTTATGAGTCTGTGAACCACTTGTTTAATGACTATGAGTTGCATCCCTACAGAACTTAAGCCCCAGACACTGAGCCCTAAAAATGAAGTCCAATCCAGAGCCATGCTTCACAGAATATGACATCTTATTCCTACATACATTAGCATTGACGGTGCTAGAATGAGTAAATTGACTAAAAAGAAGGATGCAAATAGTACAGCAAATTTTTAAAAAATATTATTTACTTATTTTATGTATGTCAGTGCTTTGCCTGCATGTATATAAGTGCAATTGCACCAGTGTTGTACAATACCCACAGAGGCTAGAAGAGGGAGTTGAATCCTCAGGAACTGGAGTTACTGACAGTTGTTAGCTGCCAGTGGGTGCTAGACACTGAACCCAGATCCTCTGCAAGAGCAGCCAGTGGTCTTAACTGCTGAGCCATCTCTCTAGCTCTTTTTTTAATAGGTGAAAATTACCTGCACTTCATTCAATCTCTTAGGGCTAAGGAATCAACAAATATGTTATGGTATTCTCTATCTACTCTAGGCATTTAGAATATTGTTTTGAAAGAACTTGATTCTTTTTAAACACCAATCAGTATTTCCAGTAATTACCTGTTTTTCACTGTCACTGGACAGATACATATCTTACTGTTTAATAATCAAGTAACCAGAACCCTTCCCCCCTCCCACTCCAAATCTTAGAGACTGAGAATAAATGCTTAAATTATTCAAGTCTCAGCCCATTCTTCATTTACTATGCTTCTGCCCCCCCTACTTTTGTGAAGAAACCAAGGACCATATATGCTCATTTGGAAAGAAATCAGAAAGCTTTCGCCAGTTAATTTTCATCCTCTTCTCTCTAGCTTAAAACATACTTCAGCACATCTGCTTATAGCATATTATAATAAATGAATAATGCTGAAATATATTTAATAGCTGGGAAAACTAATAGATCAATATCTATTTCAAGTAGAAGTCTTAAACCATTTCTTAAACCAGTTGATAATATAAAGCTAAAGAAAATTCTTTTATAAATTAAAAAAAATGTTGAAAGTACAGCTGGACAATGATCCATGTTCTCTTACTACACTTTTCATATATTTATGGCAGTTATAGTAGTCTGTGTATATGTCTGATTTCCCTAAAGAGGATCAACACTTCATGGTAAGAAACTTTTTTTTTTCCACTGTAAATTTGAGTATTGAGAGTGCCTGGGACATACCAAGATGCTCAGGAAATATTAACTGACTAATAAGCTAAATGAACTGGTACTGAAATATCAGAGAAATAGACAATGTCTTCAAAAGTGACCTAAGAAATGAAGGGAGAAATGGATTTGCTTTTATGCTTGAGAACTAAGTAAAACAAGTTTTTTTTTTCTTTTTATCAAATTATTGTGCTCCCTAAACAATTCTGAATAAACAAATAGCATGAATTCCTTAAGAGATCAGATAATTGCTGCATAGTCACAGTATTTTTAAAATAAAATATAATTACAAAGCAAGTGCATTCCAGTACTATCGAAGACCCCACAAACAGAAAAATCACTAACAACCACATTGAAAATGTACAACAGCAATGTCTTGTCAACACTTCTGTACAGAGCACAGACATGACAGCTAAAACAGACAGAAGAGAAGATGCTTTTGACAGCCAGTGTGTGTGAATGATTCTTTGAGTCAGATGGCAGCAACAAGTTACCAACTAGGAGATCTGCATGACAACTAACCATCCATCTGTATCAAACACCATCTGGCCAAGATGACTCTGGCTTCTGTGTATCTGACACTCCTAATTCCAAAGATTAGCAAAACAAGTGGTCTATCAGAATCTAAGGAGGTAAACAGGTACTTATGTACTTGTGTCTTAAGGGGCTTTGTATCCTCTGTGTTGAACAGCAAAACAGAACAGGAGATCAAATGTATAAGAGCATACATCTTAAATTTAACAAAACAATTATCCAAACTCTAGATTATCAGAAACAAAGCAAAAAGCTTATCTCAAGAATTGTTCTAGAGCTGGAGAGATGGATCAGCAATTAAGAGCGCTTGCTACTCTTGCGTAACACCTGGGTTCAGGACACACTGTCCACATGACAGCTCAGGACCATCTGTTAACTCCAGTTACAAGGATCCAATGCCTTTGTGGGCACCAGGCGTGCATGTGGTACATATACGTACATGCAGGCAAACACTCAAATATATGAAATAGAAATAAATCTAAAAAATTTATTTAAAGAATCATTCTTTTGTTAAGGCAAAATTTCAGTCCTTACTCATCAAAAATAAGATACCATATTTCCAATAATATTGGACATACAGCTGTCCAAGTTTTCATGAGGTTCATAAACACTAAAATAGAGTTCTGTAAATTGATTTTTTCCTGTTACAGACATTGACTATTCTTATTTTTTGTATTTTCCAAGGTGTTATGTTATTTCATATTGGGGGAAATTTCACATATTCTTAAGTATTTACATTGATCAAATTTCACATATCCTTAAGTCTTTACATTGATCAAATACTTCTTTACATTGATCAAATATTTCTTTTTATCTTCAATAACTAATATCAATATTCTAAAAATACTATGGCTTTATTCCAATGATTTTTACTAAGTAATTTAATAAATGTTAAGTGGATACACAGTCTCAATTTAAAAACACTTCAAGCTGCTTCAAGATTAATAGATATGAACACTTTATTGAAGGATCTGCTTACTCACAAATGCACTTAACGAAGAGGTTATAGTTCATAAAAGAAGATGAACTTTAATTACCCTAATACACAGCAATTTAGACACAATCTAATTGGAATCTATCATAAAACTTTAGTAAACTATCGACTTTAGTTTCTTTTTTTAAATTTATTTATTATGTGTATGAAGGTACTGTCTGCATGTAGGTTGGTGCACCCGTGTCGTGCAATGCCATGGAGGTCAGAAGAGGGCGTCAGATTCCCCTGGAACTGAAGTTAAAGATGGTTCTCATCCGCCATGTGGGTGCTGGGGATCGAACCTGGGTCCTCTGCAAGAGCAGTCGGTCCTCTGCAAGAGCAGTCGGTGCTCTTAAACACTAGGCCATCTCTCCAGCCCCCCCCTTTTTTAATTACAAGATCATATACTCTGGCTTACATGTAACTCTTCCTTTTAATCATTCTCTGCCTACTATTTTTATAAGCCCTCCTTCCAATCCTGCCACACTCCAGACACCAGAACTTATCCAGGACATACTGAGTTGGATGGATACCAGATTATCAATTTGACTGTCTACTACTAGTACTGCCATCAATTTCTCAGCATGCCAAGTGGCAAACTATGATGAACTATTTTTATTTTACAATCCAATTTTCATCTTGAATTTTTGCCTCTTTAAGCTTTTGGCTTCTTTCTCTTTGAAACAAAAATAATCTTTACAAGAAGAATTGAAAGATATGGGAAATATAAAATGCTGTTACATATTAAGCTCTTGGCAAACCTTAGATCCTTTCTTTAATAATGAGAAAATTATCTACATAATATTTACAACTGTGGAAGCCCGTCCACTGAAGAATCTCCTCCAGAGTACCAGGGTTTGAGTCATCACAAAGTGCTCCTGCATGGACAATGTTTTCTGGAGTTGTAGGGCAGGGGAGCCACTCAAACCCAGACTGGTAAAATGACCAGTATATAAGTTTAGACTGGGAGAACAAAAGGCATATGACGCTAAACCAGGAGAGCTGCACCAGAAAAGTTGTGGGCGCAAGGTTGCCCTTGCAGCCTTGGGGACCTAACCTCCACCTCGGTGTGTACAGAAGACAACATAGACTCAAAGATTTTTTTTTTTTTTTTATTAAAAAAAAATTTTTTTTTATTATTTATTTTTGTATGTGTATGAATGTATTGTCTGCATGCAGGTCTGTGCACCCCTGTCGTGCAATGCCGCGGAGGTCAGAAGAGGGTCTCGGATTCCCCTGGAACTGGAGTTCTCCTGGAATTGGAGTTACAGACGGTTCTTAGCCGCCATGTGGGTGCTGGGGATCGAACCCGGGTCTTCTGCAAGAGCGTCGGTGCTCTTAACCGCTAAGCTATCTCTCCAGCCCTCAAAGATTCTTAATCCCCATGATTTAATGTTTGCCCTAACTGTTTTTGGATTTAGTCAGAACCCAATATCCCTTTTTTCCTTTCCTGCTGTTCCTGTTTTGGGAATGTTTGTCTTATACCTGTCTCATCATTGCATGTTTTAAATTTTTGTCTTTTTGAGACAGGGTATTCCTTTAGTCCCAGCTGGCCTGGAGCTCCCTATGTAGACCAGGTTGGCCTAGAACTCAAGAGATCCTCCTGTCTCTGCCTCCCGAGTGCTGGGATTGATTAAAGGCATGTGCCACCACGCCTGGCTCATCATTGTATTTTTGAAGCACACAACCTGTTTGATTTCACAGGCTCACAAGTGGAAAGGAGCTTGTTACAGGATGAACTGTATCTCCTACATCTGATTTAGATGTTATTTAAGCAAGATTTCAGGCTTAGATTTTTAAAATTGATGCTGGAATGAATTTAGTTTTCAGAGATGGAATGAATGTGTGCCATATACATAAATCTGGGGCACCAGGGGCAGAATGCTGTTTTGAATGTGTCTTTGTGCAAAATTCATGTTGAGGAAGTTATGAGGTCATAAAGGATTCTCTCTTATGGATAGGAATTAAGGTATTTAAAAGGCTTTGAACAGAGTTCAACCCTTTTTGCCCTCTGTAACTTCAGCCAAGTGAGGACACAGTGTACATCTCCATGGAGGATGCAGTAACCATGAGCTACCTTCCACACAGATACAGGGCCCTTTTCAGATATCCCATCTGCTAGTACCTTAGCCTCTCAGTCTCCAGAACTATGAGAAATAAATTTACATTATTTATAGATTGCTCAGCCCATACTATTTTGTTATAGCTGCATAAGTGGACTAATCAAACACAGCAAATAATTTACACATCCAACAATAAAACCTTGGATTACCACTAAATTGTCATCAGATTCACCACACAATCAACCCAAACTCTAAGCCACATCTACTTTTTTCTAGTTCACTGTAACCTGAGACTCAGTATGTTCTTTCTGGGAAATCAGTGTTGTAAAGACAAAAAATAAAAAAGCAAGAGAGAAAAATCAATGCAGTTAAAACATTCTGTGAAGAAACAAAGCAAACAAAAAGTTCTAGTTATTCAAAGTTTACAGAGAAATTAAACACAGATTTAAAATGACTAAAAGCCAATAATGACTTAAAATTTACAAAAATTGCTCACTTGCTAAAAAAAAAAAAAAAATGCCAACCCTCCCCCCAAATGACTACCAGCACAAAAATATACATACAAAGATATATATGAAGTAAAAGGTAACAGTCCGATTCATTACTTTACCTTTCATTCCTCCTCAGGAACACAGATTCAGCACACACATCTGTGTGTCTAACTTTTTTTTTTTTTTTGAGAGAGGGTCTCCCTATAGCCCCAGCTGGCCTGGAACTCACTCTGTAGACCAGGTTGGCCTTGAACTCACAGAGATCTTTCTGCCTCTGCCTCCCAAGTGCTAGGATTAAAGGAATGTGACATCATGCCCAGCCTAAATACCGCCATATGGGTGCTGGGAATCAAACCAGGGTCGGCACTCTTAACCACTGAGCCATCTCTCCAGCCCCGACATTTTTTTTTTTAAATGAGAAATGGGCTGGCAGAATGGTACAATGGGTAAAGGCACTTGTAGCCAGGCTGACAGCTTGAGTTCAATCCCAGAACTCACATAATACAAACACTCATTCAAGCTGTCCTCTGACCTCCATATGCATGCCATGGCATATGCAACCCCCCCCCAATAAAAAAATAAATGTAGCACTCTAGACAGGTGCACAGACTCAGTGAGGTGCCAGGAAGGCAAGGTGGAACTACCTTGACCCTTGGGGGTCTGCAGGTCAAAGTAACACAATCCCCCATCCCCTCAACCTGGTAGAGCTGAAGTACAGAGGACCTAACAGGTGCAGCATTAGTGAATATAGTCTGTGCAGCCAATGTTGAGGTTCCAGAATCCAAAGAAATAAATAGACAAATCCATATACTAAAGGCACAAAGAAAAAAACAACATGGGAAAGCTCATAATAAATCCACACCAAACTCTACCAACCCTCCAGAAGATCCCTACAATGAGATCTCCAAGGAAAGAAGCCAAGACCTTAGAAGAACAGTAGACATATTCAAAGAAATTAGAGAACTAAGGGAAGAGAATGAAAAACTCAAGAAGAACCTAGAGAGACATAATTACAAATGTTGGAAAGAACTGCTGCGCATGGTAGCACATGCCTTTAATCCTAGCACTTGGGAGGCAGAGGCAGGCGGATCTTTGTGAGTTCAAGGCCAGCCTGGTCTACAGAGTGAGTTCCAGGACAGCTGGGGCTACAGGGAGGCCTTGTCTCGAAAAGACCCCCCCCAAAAAAAAAACAACAAAAAAACCCACACGAAAACAACAACAACAACAACAAAACCCACCAAATGTTGGAAAGAACTAAAGGGAGAAAATAACAAAATCCAGAAGGAAGTGGAAATAGTGAAAAGATCCCAGGCCGAAATGTGAAACAAAAAAAAAAAAAAAAAAAAAAAAAAAAGACCAACAAACCAAAGGAGCTACAAGATGAGAATGACAGGCTCCAGAGGGAAGTGGAAAGTCTAAAGAAATCACAAGATGAAATGAAAAAGTAAATTGAACATTCATCCAATCACCAGGAAAGGATAGGAAAAAGCCTCAGAAGCAGAATGGGAGAAGCAGGAAAAAGAATATCAGACCTGCAGGATAATATGAACAACTAGAAAGCTCAAGAAAAGATTATGAAAAAATTTTAAAAACACAAGAGTAGAACAACCAGGAAATGTGCAACACTGTGAAAAGACGAAACCTCTGCATCAGAGGGACAGAGGAAGAAGAATCCCAAGACAACACTACTGACCAGATCTTCAACAGGATAACAGAAGAAAATTACCTCAAACTGAAAAAAGACAATCCCATACAAATACAAGAAGCACATAGAACACCAAATAGGACCAGAAAAGAAACTCCCCATGCCATATAATTGTTAAAACATTAGATGCTTAAAACAAAGACAAAATACTGAAAGCCACAAGAGAAAAACAAGTTACATCAGAATGACAGCTGACTTCTCAGTCCAAACTATGAAAGCTAGAAGAACGTGGATCAAAGTATTCCCTGTGCCAAATGACTTTAGATGCCAACCCAGACTACTATACCCAGCAAAAATGTCAGTTATAGTTGACGGAGAAAGAATAATCTTTCACAACTTGAACAAGATGAAAGAATACATGACTAAGAAACCAACACTTCAGAAAATCCTAGAAGCAATCCAAAGAATGGAGGAAAGGAACAACTATCCCTAAGCAATTAAAGAGAGAAAGCAACAAAAGCATAACAGAATAAATACAAACCCAGACCAAGAATGCAAACAAAAATAAGGTAAAAGGAAGCAACATACGTGTCTCAATAACAACCTTAAATACTAATGGTCTAAACTCCCCAATCAAAAGACATAGACTGGGAGAATGGATTAGGAAACAGAATCCTTCTATATGCTGTCTACAAGAAACCCATCTCACCCTCAAAGACAGATACCACCTTAGAGTGAAAGGATGGAAAAAAAATATTCCAAGCAAATGGTACCAAGAAACAAGCTGGAGTGGCTATTCTAATATCAGACAAAATAGATCTCAAAGTAAAACTAATCAGAAGAGACAAAGAGGACCATTTTATCCTTGTCAAAGAAACAATTAACTATGAAGACTTCACAATCCTAAATGTCTATGCACCAAACTAAGGTGCACCTAACTTTATAAACACTACTCTGCAGGACCTCAAGACACAGATTAATCCTAACACACTAACAGTGGGAGAGACTTCAACACCGCACTGAGCCCCTTGGATAGATCAACTGAACAAAAAATAAACAGAGAGACATCAGAACTGAACAATACAATACAATAAATGGACCTCACAGACATCTACAGAATATTCCACCCAAATACCAGAGAATATACTTTCTACTCAGCACGTCATGGAACATTCTCCAAAATCAACCACATACTGAGGGCACAAAAGAAATCTCAACAAATACAAAAGAGCTGAAATTATTCCATACATTCTAACAGACCACAGCGCAATAAAGCTCAATATGAGCACCAGAGTAAGCCCAACTAGCTACAAGAACATATGAAGTCTAAACAACACCATTCTGAATAATGAATGGATCAGGGAAGAAACAGAGTGAAATAAAAGTATTCATGGAACTGAACGAAAAAGACAATACAACACAACAAAACCTGGGGGATACATTAAAAGCAGTCTTGAGAGGGAAATTTATAGCCCTAAGTGCCCACATCAAAAAACCAGAAAGGGAACAAATAAATGATCTAACATTGCAGCTAAAAAAAACTTGAGAGACAACAACAAATGAACCCTAAACCCAAAAGATGGGAAGAAATCACAAAAATCAGAGCAGAAATCAACGAAATAGAAACAAAGAAAATAATACATAGAATCAACAAATCTAAAAGCTGGTTCTTTGAAAAGATAAACAAAATAGACAGACCTCTAGCCCAGTTAACACACACACACACACACACACACACACACACACACACACACACATACACACAAAAGAAAGAGCAACTCCAAATCAATAGTAATCGTGATGAAAGGGGAAACATCACAACAGACAAAATAAAGATCCAGACAATCATATGGGAATACTTCAAAAACCTATAATACTCCGCTAAATTTGAAAACCAAACGAAATGGATGAATATTTGAAATCCTTGGAACCAGCAAAGCTTAACCAAGAAGAGACTGACAGTTTAAACAGACCCATTATATTTGAGGAAATTGAGGATGTAATAAAAAAACTCTGAAATAAAAAAAGCCCAGGCCCAGATGGATTCACAGAATTCTATAAAACATTTAAAGAGGTCCTACAACCATTACTACTCAATCTGTTCAGAAGGATACAAACAGAGGGAATTCTCCCAAATTCCTTCTATGAAGTCAGCATCACCCTAATAGCAAAACCAGACAAAGATACAACCAAAAAAGAGAGACAAAAAAACACAAGATCATCTCAATTAATGCAGAAAAGCCTTTGACAAGATCCAGCAACCCTTCATGTTTAAAGTCCTTGAGGGAATCAGACTGAAGGAAACATTCCTCAACATGATCAAAGCCATATATAGCAAACCCATTGACAACATCACCCTAAATGGAGAAAAATTGGAACCATTTCCCTTAAAGACAGGAACTCAGCAAGGCTGCCCCTTATCGCCACTCCTCTTTAACACAGTGCTTGAAATGCATGCTAGGGCAATAAGACAAGAGAAGGAAATTAAATGAGTCCTAATTGGAAAAGAAGTTAAGCTATCCCTTTTGCAGATGATATGACAGTTTACCTAAGAAATGCTAAAAACTCCACCAGAAAACTTCTAGAAACAAGAGTTTCAGTAAAGTGGCAGGATACAAAATTAACCTGGAAAAATCAGTAGCCTTTCTTTACACCAACAATAAACAAGTGGAGAAGGAATATAAGAAGACGTTCCCACTCCCAATAGCCTCAAAAATAATAACCTGGGAACAAACCTAACCAAAGATACCAACAATCTCTACAATAAAAACGTTAAACCCCTGAAGAAGGAGATTGAAAATGACATCAAAAGATGGAAAGATCTCCATGCTCATGGATTGGAAAAATTAATATAGTAAAAATGTCCACTTTACCCAAATTGATATACAGATTCAACGTAATCCTAATCAAAATCCTCAGGAGCTTCTTCACAGACTTGAAAAGAAAAATCCTTAAATTCATATGGAAAAAAAAGACCCCGAATAGCTAAAGCAACCCTGAGTGAAAAATGCAATACAGGTGGGATTGCTCTACCAGACTTCAAGCTGTGTTACAGGGCCATAGTCATAAAGACAGCCTGGTACTGGCACAAAAAACAGACCCATTAATCAATGGAACAGAATTGAAGATACAAACTTGAGCTCATACAATTTCAGCCACCTCGTATTTGACAAACGGGCAAAAAAACTTCAATGGAGCCAGGCATGGTGGTGCACACCTTTAATCCTAGCACTTGGGAGGAAGAGGCAGGCGGATCTTTGTGAGTTCAAGGCCAGCCTGGTCTACAGAATGAATTCCAGGACAGCTGGGGCTACAGGGAGACCCTATCTCAAAAAGACCAAAAAAA
>VZQC01008327.1:4485079-4500717 GCA_009823505.1 Rhizomys pruinosus | reverse complement strand
AAAAAAAAAAAAAAAAAGTGTTCAACATCATTAGTAATTAAGGAAATACAAATTAAAACCACTCTCAGATATCATCTCACTCTGATACAACTGGCTAAGATGAAGAACACAAAAGATGGGGCTGGAGAGATGGCTCAGTGGTTAAGAGTGCTGACTGCTCTTGCAGAGGATCCGGGTTCGATTCCCAGCACCCACATGGTGGCTAACCATCTTTAACTCCAGTTCCAGGGGAATCTGATGCCCTCTTCTGACCTCCGCAGCATTGCATGACATGGGTGCACCAACCTACATGCAGACAATACACTCATACACATTAAAAAACAAAAACAAAAAACACAACATATAAAAGACACCAAATGCTGGAGAGGTTGTGGGGAAAGGTGAACACTCATCCACTGCTGGTGGGAATGTAAACTTGTATAATCGTTATGGAAAGCAGTGTGAAGAACCCTTAAAGGACTCAAAATGAGCCCCCCACCTGACCCACCCATACCACTCCTGGGTATATACCCACAAGACTCATCCTACTGCAAAGATACATGCACATCCATGTTTATTGCAGCTCTCTTCACAATAGCAAAGAGCTGGAACCAACTCAAATGCCCCTCAACTGACGAGTGGATGACAAAAATGTGGTATATCTACACAATGGAGTACTACTCATCAGTAAAGAAAGATGACATCCGGTTAAGAGCGCCGACCGCTCTTACAGAGGACCCGGGTTCGATCCCCAGCACCCACATGGCAGCCAAGAACCGTCTGAAACTCCAATTGCAGGAGAACTCCAGTTCCAGGGGAATCCGACACCCTCTTCTGACCTCCGCGGCATTGCACGACACGGGTGCACACACTTGCATGCAGACAGTACATTCATACACATACAGAAATAAATAAAGTTAATAAAAAAAAAAAGAAAGATGACATCATGAACTTTGCAGGTAAATGCATGGAACTCAAAGTCATTATGCTAAGTGAAGTAACATAGTCCCAGAAAAATAAGCAGTGAATGGTCTCCCTCATTTGTGGATGCTAACACCAAATCCCCAGATGAAAGGTAAGCTGAACAATATTATTGTTATGTTTCTGTTTATCTGAAAGCAACTATGTTGTTATAATGTAAATCTCTTAACGGGCTCTAGAACTGATCCACCACTTACTTTCATTTTTAATGTAATTACTGTATATGAGTGGAAAGTATGTATTCATATTTTAGAGTAATATAAAATTAAAGGAGGAAAATGTGAATCCCTAAACATAAAAAAAAGACTGAGAGAAAGATGCAGGACAGTTATGGCAGAATGCATGATCTGGGATGGGGTGGGAGGGGGAAGGGGAATATGTCTAAACTGGGCTGAGAAATGATGTCTGAAATACACAAAACATCAATAAAAGCATTATATAAAAAAGAATAAGCCTGCATATCTGAGGGGGGGAAAATTGAAAAATAAATGTAATAAAACAAATTGTTTAAAACATAAGAACTGTTTTACAACCAAATTTTCCAATTGCAACATATTATTTTCAAGAAATCATGTCACTGAATATTTACTATATACCAAAATCAGAGACGTATTTTATCTCATTTAATCCTTGAACATTCCAAAGAGATTGTTTCTCACATTTTAAAGATAAAAAACTAGAAGTCAATGAAGTATAAAATAATCTACTCAAGGTTCCCCAACAGATAGAAGGGTGGATTTGAATGAAGGTTTTGTAGTCTACCAAAGCCTAACTTACACATCAGATGACCACGCCTGGCTCTTCCAAGGTCTTTTTTGCTAGGCATTCTCTTCCTAAGGGAACCATCCACATTAGTGGCTGGCTACATGCCAGTGAAGCACATTTATATACTCAAAACTGATGGTCTTCCTTCAACTACCACTCTCTCCCTCACAAATAAATGGTCCTTTCTTTTTCAGTATGTAGTACCAGTGCCTACCTAAAACCACCCCCTTTTTTTTCTTTACAGTGCTGGGGACTAAACCCAGAGCCTTGCACAAATTAGAAAAATGCTTCACCTCAAGCCCACCAACTTTGATATCTACTTTTTGTTTTTAATTAATTTTTTTTATGTGTATGACTGTGCTGTCTGCATGTAGGTTTGTGCACCCGTGTTGTGCAATGCCACGGACGTCAGAAGAGGGTCTCGGATTCCCCTGGAACTGGAGTTAAAGACAGTTCACAGCCACTATGTGGGTGCTGGGGATCGAACCCGGGCCCTCTGCAAGAGCAGTTGGTGCTCTTAACTGCTAGGCCATCTCTCCAGCCCTGATATCTACTTGTGGCATAGCCAATCCATTACTAAAAGCCAATAGTAACCATAAAAAAATCTACCAAATAGGGCTGGAGAGATGGCCTAGTGGTTAAGAGCGCCGACCACTCTTACAGAGGACCCGGGTTCAATTCCCAGCACCCACATGGCGGCCGAGAACTGTCTGAAACTCCAATTCCAGGAGAACTCCAGTTCCAGGGGAATCCGACACCCTCTTCTGACCTCCGCAGCATTGCATGACATGGGTGCAGAAACTTGCATGCAGACAGTACATTCATACACATACAGAAATAAAAAAAAAATCTACCAAATAAATAAAAATTTATTATCGTTAAAGCAACCACTATAGTTCAAATTACAGTACAATTTTAATGGACAACTGTAATGGCCTACTTGCACTCCCTAAATCTATCATCTATCCATTCTCTACACTATAGTTAAGTGTTCTCTGCAAAGTACAAACCTAATCATAAGACTACTTTCCAGCTACTTATCTCCTGTCCAAATCCCATAAAACCCAAGAAAATGTAAATAGCTTCTCATTGCTTCTAGAACAAACACCCAAATGTCATCAGTATGGCTTCTATATCCTTCCAGTCTTGCCCAACTCTTCTCCTTATACCATTTTCCTATATATTTTCAGCTTTTTTTTTTTTTAGACCTACAAATGTAATATCATTCCTTCTATTTGGAAAGTTCCCCAAATGTACTCTTTCAAATGAACTTCATAAACATGATCCCTGACCTCCTAGATTAGGACACATCTCACTAGATGTTGTAATAGTAGTTTTTCTTTCTTTCTTGATACTGAAGAAGTTTGTAACTACATTTATACGACTGCTCAGCCTCTGCTTTGCTAGATGGGCACCATTCCATGAAGCAGAGAACAGGTCTGCTTTATCATTGTAGAGTTAGACCTTAATGCATTTACTGATACATAGTGCATGGCCAACGTATTTTTGAATAAATGTCAAAATATAAACAGTTTTGGTTAACAAATTTCCTTGAACAAATATACTATACATATGTCTAAAAGAAACCAACATAATTTCTTACTATATTCTAAATGCATAGCCTTCTATTTATAGACAAATGTACTTCTCAAAACTCATCAAAGAAGCTTCTTTCTTTTTTTTTTGTTTTTTTTTGTTTTTTTTTGAGAGGATCTCCCTGGACATCTTGGAACTCACTGTGTTGACCAGGCTGGCCTTGAACTCACAGAGATCCTCCTGCCACTGCCTCCCAAGTGCTAGTATTAAAGGCATGAGCCACCATACCTGGCCAAAGAAGCTTCTTTTTGCAAGAGATGGAGACTCTTACAAAGCTCAACAACTGGTCAAAATATCAAGAATGAGTGAGTGTGAGATGCCCAGCCCTAAGTAACATATCTAAAACGCAACCTCTATACCTAAGGCTGGGAACATTGCTGAAGAGGGGACAGAAAGAATGTAAGAACACTGGGGACAAGACACCTGCTGTTATTTAAAGCATTCTAGACATGATAGGGAAGGCTATACAAATGAGATCTCCACAGCATAGTAGGACTAACAAGATCTGCATTATGACAAAACAGTTGACATGCCAAGATGTGGGGGGGGGGTGAAATTGAGTTCCTCAAGATGAAGAGCTACAGGCAATTGATGGATGCTGAGAGAGGGAGAATCGGTTTTCTACAGGGATTAACTACCTTAGAGGTGGGTATTCCTAAACACAAGTACCAGTAAATGACAGTGTAACACTGAAGAAGACAAAACAGTATGAGGGAATGGAAGGGGACATGGAGGAGTTGGAAGTGGACTGGGAAGGGTGAAGTAATGAAAATACAATATTCATGAAAGAAACTTAAAAAAAAGATTGTTTACTTTCTCTTTCTGTATAAAACTGTGGATTTTTCTTCTTTAATAAGACTGAAGAAGAGAAAAATTTTATTTCACATACATCTTTTCAACAAAGAGATTAATATCTTCTGATTATATCATGTAAAGAAACTGGATACAAGGAGGTGAGGTCATCTGTAGGACATTTTCTATTACCCAAAGGAAAAAAAAATTTTTTTTTCTTTGTCGTTTTGAGAGAGCATCTCCCTGCAGCCCCAGTTGTCCTGGAACTCACTATGTAGACCAGGCTGGCCTTGAACTCACAGAGATCTGCCTGCCTCTGCCTCCCAAGTGCTGGGATTAAAGGCATGTGCCAACACACCCAGCTAGCCAAATAATTTTTGACCTAAAAATGGCAATCATTTTATAAAAATTCAAGTGCTTTAATTTTATTGATTCTTCTCCTGGAAAGATGGTCAAAGAAGAGGGGAAATTACTTAAGTCTTTGTTACATATACAGGGTTTCTTCTCACAGAACAGTGGCAGAAATCAGTACAGGCAACCTGGTATGAGTAATAAATTGATTGAATATTTAATTGCACATGGAATCTTGTAATATTTGAAACTCTGCAGGCAATTTTGTCATAGTAAGCCAAAAGATGTGCAAAAACTTCTAATTATTTTCTATTCTTTTCTTTTAGTAAAACAAAAATTTAACTGGCCACATGGTCACTATGCTAAAGGATGTATTTACTACCTAGCCTTCTGTACTACTAGGTGTGACCATATAACTAAGTTCTAACTGAAAGGATGTGAACAGAAGTGACCTACACAAACAGAAATCTGTACAAACATTATGAAAAGAAAGCCATCTGCTCTTCATTTTTTTCTTACCTTTCTTAGTGACAGGAAAATGAGAAAATGGGGCAGTAATTGATTCCAGAGGGGAAAACACATTTTAAATTTTATCCCCTCTAAGCACTGTATTTTTTGGCATCATATGCACAGCTTATCCTATATAATAATTCAGGGTCAAGCCCACCCTAACACTCTATGTAATTATCTTTAAATTTTTAGCATATTATAAGTTGTTTATGTTAGGGACTATTGTGATTACAACATTCCTCCACATTACCACAAACAGAAGACCTTTTAGGGTGGGTGCATATGGATACTTACATGTGCAAACAACCAGAAAGCAGTACATGACAGTGTACTTGCAGTCCCAGCTATTTGAGAGACTGAAGCGTAAGGACTGTTTGATCCCAGGGGTTTGAGACTAGCCTGGGCTAAATATCAAGACACTGTCTCAAAGAAAGGAAGGTAAGATGCACTATAGGCTTCTTTATCCACAGCCTCATATGTACAGGACAACTTGTTTTGCTGAGTTATAACCCTAAACCTAGATTTCATTTTGGAACAATTATTATCTCATATACTATGAAAGTATACACACCAAGCTGCTAACAATGGAGTGAAGATGACTAACACTTTATATTTTGTACATCTTGAATTATTTACTTTAAAAAATTGTATGATATGTTTTCGTAATAAAAGCATATAATAGCCGGGCATGGTGGTGCACACCTTTAATCCTAGCACTTGGGAGGCAGAGGCAGAGGCAGGCGGATCTTTGTGAGTTCAAGGCCAGCCTGGTCTACAGAGAAAGTTCCAGGACAGCTGGGGCTACAGGGAGACCCTGTCTCGAAAAGGCCAAGAAAAAAAAAGAAAGACGACATCATGAGCTTTGCAGGAAAATGGCTGGAGCTAGCTAGAGGACATCATGCTGAGTGAAGTAACACAGTCCCAGAAAAACAAACGACGAATGGTATCCCTCATCTGTGGATGCTAGTGCCAATTACCTAGTTGTAAGTATTTCCTGTGCATGGCCCCTTGAGCTTTTGTCCAAAGCAGTTGGGAGTGATGCATATTGGAAACAACAACAGAAACAATGACAACAACAGAAAGGACTGAATCAAAGAACTGACTGAAACAGTGAACTTCTGCTCAAAACAGTCAACTTCCACATGGAGAATATTGAGAAAGACTGAGAAAGAGATGAAAAGCATGTTTGGCAGAATGCATGAGCTCTGGTGGGGTGGGGATGGGGGGGACACGGGTCTATTTTAAAAAATATTATATTAATAAAAAAAAATTTTTATAAAAATGCAAAAAAAAAAATCAAACAGCTTAAACAGACCCAAACATATAAAGAAACTGAAACAGTAATACAAAACCTTCTAACTAAAAAAAGCCCAGGCCCACATAGATTTACAACAGAATTTTCCCATATAAAGAGGACCTACAACCAATATTTTAACCACTTTTAATAATAAAGTTCCGGGCTGGGGCTGTAGGTCAGTTGTAGTGTGCTATCTTAGCACACATAAGCCTCTGGGCTCAATCCCCAGCATCAAGTAAGCTAGGTATTTTGGCATACACTTGTCACCCCAGCACTTTGGAGGCAAAGATTTACAAGTTCAGCATCATCTTTAGCTACACAGAGTTGGAAGCCAGTCAGGGGTACATGAAATCTCTTCTCGAGAGAAAAAATATATATAGATAGTTCTATGTCATTGAGTAAGTTCATATTGTTGTAGAACCACTGCCATACTCTATTCTCAGAACTTTTTCATTTTCTCCTGACTGAAACTTTGTTCCATTAAACACTAACAACCAGTTCTTTCAAGAATTGTCACCCAGCCTTCTTTTTTCTGTCTTTAGGAATCTGTTTTAGTACCTAACGTAACATTTATACCTTTGTATTATCAGGTTTATTTCACTTAGTATAGTATTTCCACAGTTCCATTCTGCAATACATATACAAATGCTTCCTGCTCGTTTTCTTGAGAACAAGAATAATTTTATGATGAAACATTGTGGTGGTTTGAATGAGTTCCCCCATGGCTGTAAGATTCAGAAATTGTCCGCTCAGTATTGGTGGCACTGTTTTGAAGGTGCTGAAGGTGTGTCCATGCTAGAGGAATGTGCTTGTTGGGTAGGCTTAGTGGTGTGTAGTTGTTTTTTTTTTTTTTTTTTTTTTTTTTGGTCTTTTTTGAGACAGGATCTCCCTGTAGCCCCAGCTGTTCTGGAACTCATTCCATAGACCAGGCTGGCCTTGAACTCACAAAGATCCGCCTGCCTCTGCCTCCCAAGTGCTAGGATTAAAGGCATGCGCCACCACGCCCGGCAGGCTTAGTGAATTTTAACAAGCCTCGTGGTCTACAGTTGCTCTCTCTGCTTCCTATGCTCTTTGCGAGATGTGACCCTCGGCTTCCTGCTCCAGATCCAGCTGCCACGCCTCCCGCCACAATGGACTCTAATTCCCTGGAACCATCAATTGTAAGCTCAAATAAACTCTTCCTTTTATAAGTTCCTTGGTCATGGTGCTTTATCACAGCAACAGAAAAGTGACTAATACAAGCATACCACATTTTATCCATTCATTCACTGATGAACAGTTGGATTGTTTTCACTTTTCATCTTTTGTGAATAATGCTGTGTCCCCTGCTTCTACTTCTTTTAGGTAATTTTATATCAAGTAACTTATATTTCATACCTGCACAACTTCACATTCCTATGAGCAAAATGCAGTAGTTCTAGTTTCAGTGTATCCTTGCTAACATTTTTGGTTTATGTTTGGATAATGGGCATACCAATGGATGTAAAGTGGCATCTCACGAATCTGATTTTCTTTTAGTTGCCTTTGCTTTTTCATATCATATCCAAGAAACTACTGTCAATCCAATGTAATGAAGCTCCTGCCCCCCTAATTTCTTCTATAAGCTTTGTCATATTAGCTCTTGTATTTAGGTCTTTGATGTATTTTGAGTTAGTTGCCTCTGCTTTGTGCCATATACTATCCTGTCTTTTTTTTTTTTTTTTTTTTTTTTTTTCACAGGGTCTCCCTTTAGTCCCAGCTGGCCTGGGGCTCACTCTGTAGACTGGACTGGCCTTGAACTCAGAGATCTGCCTGCCACTGCCTCCCAAGGACTGGGATTAAAGGCATGTGCCACCACACCGTGCTCCTGTCTGACTTTTTATTTTTATTTATTTTTTTGGTGTTTTTGAGACAGGGTCTCCTGTCTGACTTTTTATAAATAATACTTGAGACAGTAGGCTAACAGCCACTAATTCTCTCTTCTTTTCCTTTTTTTTTTTTTTTAATTATATAATGAAAGATCTATTTCTTTTATTTTTTATTTTTTGGTATTTTTGAGACAGGGTCTTCCTGTAGCCCCAGCTGGCCTGAAACTCACCCCGTAGATCAGGCTGGCCTTGAACTCACAGAGATCTGCCTGCCTCTGTCTCTTGAGTGCTGGGATTAAAGGTGTGCGCCAAGATACCCGTTCTGAAGTATCTATTTTATTTATTATTTATGTGAACTTTTAAAAGTTCCTTAAGGGGGCTGGAGAGATGGCTCAGCGGTTAAGAGCACTGATTGCTCTTGTAGAGGACCCGGTTTGTTTCCCAGCACCCATATGGTTGCTAAGAACCGTCTTAGGCAGGGCGTGGTTCCACACGCCGTTAATCCCACACTTGGGAGGCAGAGGCAGGTGGATCTCTGTGAGTTCAAGGCCAGCCTGGTCTACATAGCAAGCTCCAGGCCATCTGGAACTAAAGGGAGACCCTGTCTCAAAAAAACAAAAAAAAAAAAAAAAAAAAAAAAAAAAAAAAGAAAGAAAAAGTCCCCTTTATTTCTTTGGGAAATATGCTAATGTAAACAATGGCTTCTTCCTTCCATGGTAGAAAAATATTAAATTAGCAGCGAGAAATTCCTGCTAAACATCTTAACATTTTTCTTCCTTAGTTCCAAGCTATCCTAAATACAAATAGAATTATAGAATTGTCAAAATTTTCTTATGAATATAACTGCAAAACGGGAAAAAAAAATCTAGGCCTTTTGTTGTTGTTGTTGTTGTGTGTTTCAGCATTACATTTTTTAAATTAAATATTTGGGTATTTCATACAGAGCATCCAAATCAATCTTAATCACCTTTACACCTCCTTCCCCATTGGCACCCTCCCACACCCCCCCCCAAACTGGGATTCATAAACTCTGTCATCGTTTGTGTTAAGGCACACTATGTCAAGTTAGTGACCCCAGACATTCCTCAGTACAAGTTCATCCACTGAGGTCTAGTCAGCCTATCCAGAGTTCCTTGCTTTAAAAAGACCAACTTTTCTTCACACAATAGTAACCAGCTGCCATTATTTCTTTTTTTTTTTTAATTTTTTTATTTTTTTTTATTTTTAAGGGATTCTACAATATAATGACACAGTTGTTTGCAGATAACATTGATGTTACTCAGTATGTCATACAATTAGGTAATTGGTGCATTTTGCAAGTCCAAATTTTGAACAACCCAAGATTCCCATAATCCAGTTGGAGAAGCTTGTATGC
Organism: Rhizomys pruinosus; assembly: GCA_009823505.1. Lineage (NCBI taxonomy): Eukaryota > Metazoa > Chordata > Mammalia > Rodentia > Spalacidae > Rhizomys > Rhizomys pruinosus. Next base: position 4,491,224 of record VZQC01008327.1, on the reverse strand, counting down.
ACAGGCATGTTGATCAATCAGGAGTCCAGACTATATTCCTGTAGTCTCATGATTCACCCCTATATCTCCGCAGCCCTTACATCTACCACATCTCTCCTCTTCCGCAGTTTGTTCCCTGGGCTTTGGGAAAGGGGCACAAGTGGGTGAGAAGAAAACAGACAACTCTGGAGCTGTCATTTTGGACTCCATTATTTCTAGCTGCCATTATTTCTTTCAGCTAAAACTGGAATCTGCTGCCCATTTCCCCAGTTCCATGCTGGGTTTTTTTCTGCTTGAGTTTGTATGGGTCTTGTGTATGCAGACACAACTGCTATAGTTTTGCATGAGCGGGGTCCCAGAAAATTGTAAGATTCTATTTCTATATGGTCATGTACCTCCTCCTGGCTCTTACAATCTTTCTGCTCCCTCTTGCAAAATGGTCCCTGAGCTCTGGGTAAGTGAAGCTTAACATAGGAGCCCTATCTAAGAACCCACACTCTGCAGACTCCTAATCTCCACACTATGGCCAATTGTGACCTTTTGGGTTCCTGCCCCTATGTCGCATGAAGATTCATTAATGAGAGCTGATTCATCAGTGACCTCTTTACTACCTCTCCAGCCATGTGTAATTGGGTCTTTAAAGTACCACACCTGAGTTTCCTCCCATTGGATGGGTCCAATTAGGTAGCTGTTGATTTCCCCCAAGATAAAAGTAACACACAGTACACTCATACACATAAAAAAATAAATAAAATAAAAAAAAACAACAAACACTACTGCACCAATGTCATATGCTATGCCAGTCACTGATGTGGTTATTTAGTCTTAAAGCTGAAGTTGGACCATCCATTGATTTTCTTTTTCCCTTAGTAGCTTGTATAATGCTCTTCAAAGCTATGAGAGCTAGCCTTCAGGGGACATGGCTTCCAGGTTGTTTCTAGCTCCAGTGTTCCCAATCCTGTGTTCAAAGCAATAGGGTTTTACCTTCAAAAGGTAAGGTAAAGGAGGTAATCAAGGGCTGTGGCAGTAGCTTGTGTAATTTTGGGAGTCTCTTGGACTACCCTGGCCAACAACTCAAAGGAAGGTTTCTCCTGCCTGACACTGTTTCTTGTTATGTAGCCTTCATTTATGCACATGGACTTGTGTAGAGATATTGTATGTGTAATGTCATTAGACTAATATGTTTCCCTCTGGTTTTTTTTATACTAACTAGGCATTATTTATCTCTCCTCTTTCCCTGTCTGACCTTTCCTCCATGCCTCCTTATTCACTAAGGCAGGGTCTTTCAATAGGACCTAGAGCTCAGTAATACAGATAATCTGGGTAGCTGGCTTGTTTTGAGGATTTCCTATCTCTGCCTTCCTAGTAGAGGAAATTATAGGCAGTCTGCCATGCCCATCCAACATTTATGTGGGCTCTGGAAATCCAAATTCTGGCCCACAGGCTCTCATGACAAGTGTGTTAACCTCTAGCCCTTTAATTTTTTTTTTTTTAATAAAAAGATCCAATGTAAGATTCCTTACTTTCAAGAGCCAGTGGAAGAATAATATAGCGGACCTTGGGCTGTTACCTTCATAAAGGCCTACTTGCAAAGTTGATCCTGTATGTCATCTGGGAAACTAGCTTTATAAACAGCTCCTATGTGATAAGGTTGTAACTGCTGTGCCAGCCTACTTACACTGTACAAATTAGATTTCTGGCGGATGTTTACTTTCCCTAAGTATGAAATTTTGGTTGACACATGGTAAGTATGAGCCTAGATCTAAATTTGAAACAATCAAACAAATAAAACAAAACTCTGACTCTTAAGTAGAATTCCTTAAGCTCTGTTCACATGTGACAATTTGTGAAGCTAGAGGGAAGGCGCATAGTAAGACTGAACACAGATTTCTGTAGATTTCTACAGAAATGGTCTAGGTATGAACTTCTGCCATGTCTTATAAACTGTTCTATTTTAACTATCATAACAGAAAACTATAAATTAACAGCAAATTTATTTTCAGATTACTTTAAGATTTAAAAATCTTCCTGTTACTTAAATAACAATGTGAAAAAAAAGAAACAAGGCAAAACTGAGAGACAATGATGCCTTTCAGATTGTCATAAACTTTTAAGTTATTTCTTCCTTTTATACATAAGAGTTAACACTGATATTCAAAAATACATGCAGAAAAACAAGGTTCTTTCTTTCTTAACTATAATCACCTTAAAAGGAATCTATCAAATAAAATTTTCCCATAAGCTACAATGTTTTTAAAAGGCAACAAATAAAAAAAATCGCAATTTTCATTCATAAGCACATCCTAGTGTTATAATTATAGTTGTCCAGTTTCCAACAATCTAACATTATCAGTCCTCAAATTCCATTTACCAGAATAAAGAACAATTTTCAAATCCAGAACCACATACCTTTTGCTGTAGCTCTCTTACTGCAGAATCTCTATCCATGCATGCCTGTCGGAAAGCTTCATATGCTTTATTGAGCTGCTCACCGATGTTTTTGTCCATTCCTCTTTGTCCTGTAGCATCACTATAAAGGATGGAGTAAATGGCAGGTCTGGAAAGAACCAGAACAATTTAGATAGTTATTAAAGTTATATAAATTTTGTTTAAAATATTTTATCATTTATTTTTATTTTATGTGCATGAATGTATTGCCTGCATGTATGTAAGCACACCCATTTTGTACAATATTCATGGAGGTCAGAAGAGGGTATCAGATCCTCTGGAACTGGAGTTATAGATGGTTGTTAGCCACCATGTGGGTACTGGGATCAAACCTGGGTCCTTTGCAAGAGCAGTCAGTTCTCTTAACTGCTGACACATCTCTCCGGCCCCATAAAGTTATATAAATTTTTAAAATGCCTCTTTAAGATAGCCTTATAGCCAGGCATGGTGATGCATGCCTTTAATCCTAGAACTTGGGAAGCAGAGGCAGGCAGATCTCTGTGAGTTCAAGGCCAGCCTGGTCTACATAGTGAGTTCCAGGACAACCAGAGCTACAGGGAGACCTTGTCTCAAAAAGACCAAAAAAAAAAAAAAAAAAAAAAAAAGATAAGATAGTCTTATAAGACTTAACATAAACATTATATCACCAAGTACTATAAATATTTATAAAGACACAAAAGTTTCATCTAAAATCATGATCTGAAACATGAAATCTATAATTTAAAAATATTCCTTATAGCCAGGCATGGTGGCGCACCCCTTTAATCCAGCACTTGGGAGGCAGAGGCAGGTGGAGTTCTGTGAGCTCAAGCCCAGCCTGGTATACAGAGTGAACTCCAGGCCAGCTGGTAGTAGAGGGAGACCCTGTCTCAAAAAAAAGACCAAAAATATTCCTTACTAATATTTCAGTTCATAAAAATGCTACTTTGAGAATAGTAATCTACAAATGTAGTAGAAAAGTGGAGAAATATAAAAGAGCACTTAATTATTAATACTTTTTACAGAAATGTACAACATGATTACCAATATGGGAAGGGATTTCTTTTTACTAAATGGACAGTTATTCCTACTTACAAGGTGAATTCTTGCTACACTGAAATTAGAACAAAATTAAATAGATAATAAATGTTTGTAGATGGAGTTCACACTGTTGTTATCACAGAGCAATTAAAATGTGTGAAAATGCTCTTATTTTAGCACAAAATCTAGGGAGAGCTGCTGTTGGGATTGTACATTAAAAAAAGAAAAATCACATCCCTTCAGTCTGAACCCCACTACCTATTAGTTTCCTAACTTCCCTGCTGTTTCTGAACTATAGATGATTTTCTCAGAGGAGGTAATTTGGTTTTATCATCTCAGTTTGCCTAACATCTTTAGCTGCATTCCTTGGCTCTGAGCAGAGAGAGCTATTTAATGATTCTGATTCTTCCTGTGCTTTTAAAAAAATACAACCCCAAACCTTTCTCTTAATCTTCTAAAAGCCACAGAAGACACACACAAAAAAAAACTTTATTGGTTATCAAGGGTACCAATTTTATCTTGGGGGAAATTTTTTTTAATATTTATTTATTTATTTATTTATTTATTTTGTATGTGTATGAATATACTGTCTGCATGTAGGTTTGTGCACCCGTGTCATGCAATGCTGCGGAGGTAAGAAGAGGGCATCGGATTCCCCTGGAACTGGAGCTAAAGACGGTTCTCAGCTGCTATGTGGGTGCTGGGGATCCAACCCCGGTCCTCTGCAAGAGCAGTCAGCGCTCTTAACCGCTAGGCCATCTCTCCAGACCTGGGAAATTCTTAAAAATCTCAATTAAAATTTTTTTACATTTATTTATTTTAGGCACACATGCATGTCACCACACGTGTGGAGGTCAGAGGACAACCAGTGGGAGTTCCTTCTTTCCTTGCACCATGTGTGTTCCAAGACTGAACTCAGACAGGCTTGGCAGCAAGGGCTTTTACCTGCTGAGACATCTCACTGCCCTAACCTCAACTTTTAGTCTGCCATAGCATCTTTCATTTTAAGATAAATATTTTAAAAACCATTTTCAGTTTAAATATAATTCACATAAGATAAAATCCAACATTCTTCAAGTGTGTGTGTGTGTGTGTGTGTGTGTGTGTGTTTCAGTATTTTTAATGTATATGCTATGTGGTACAATGAGAGCACTTATATGAGTTTAGAATATTTATTATACTAGACAGAAACTCTAAACCTAGTATCAATTCCCTCCCTCCTCCATCTCCTAGCAACCACTAACTGGCTTCTGTCTGTATTTTGCTTTCTGACATTTTATGTAAATAAAGTGATAACAGTTGGGGATATAGCTTAGTGGTAGAGTGTTTCCCTAGCATGTTTAAGGTCCTGGTTCAACCCCCAACACCATAAATAAATAAGTAACTGGAATCATACAATACATAGCCTTTATGTGTGGCTTCTTTCATATAAGACAATACTTTTGAGGTTCATCTATGTTGCAGCATATAATAGTAATTTATTCCTTTATATGGCTGAATAATATTCCATTGTATGGCTATCTAACACGTTTTACTTGTCCATCCCGCAGTAGTTGGACATTTAGATTGTTTCTACTTTTTAGACTATTATGAATAAAGTTACTATGAACATTTTAATACACATTTTTATGCGAACATGTTTTCAATTCTCTCAGATATATATGCCCAGAAGTAGAGCTGCTAGGTCAGCTGAAAATTCTATGCTTAAGTTTTTGAAGGGTTGCCAAACTGTTTTCATAACAGCTGTATGATTTCATATTTCCACTAGCAAGTACACAGGGGCTCCGCCTTCTCCACATCCTTATCATTAAGACAAATCATCAATATCTTGTGGATGTGAAGTGGTATAAAATTGTGGTTTTGGTTTTCATTTTCCTAATGACCAAGCATGTTTCCATGTGCATTTTGGCCCTTTATTTTAGGAAAAAAAATCCCATTAAAATCCTATGCTTACCTGCTTTCCTTTATAAGCTAGTAGAAGACAGTGGAGCAGCCAACATATAAAGATATCATTTGTGTATGGCTAACGGCCTTTGTTTTTGCAGCATCCTAGGCATGGATGTATGTGAAGCAGGAACACAGGGGCCTCTGCCTCTGTTTCTACTTCTTCCTCGTTTGTGAAGAGGGACTTGAGAGTGTTTGTTACAGGTACATTCTCAGGGGGAAGTGTCACTACTGAAGAAAAAAAAACATTTTCTTTCTTTATTTTTAATTAATTTATTTATATATATATTTTATCAAATCTAGACCCGTGTACCCCCCATCCCCCCACCCCACCAGAGCTAATGCATTCTGCCAAACATGCTTTTCATCTCTTTCTCAGTCTTTCTCAATATTCTCCATGTGGAAGTTGACTGTTTTGAGCAGAAGTTCACTGTTTCAGTCAGTTCTTTGATGCAGTCCTTTCTGTTGTTGTTGCTGCTGTTGCTTCCAATATGCATCACTTCCAACTGCTTTGGACAAAAGCTCAAGGGGCCATGCACAAGAAATACTTACAACTAGGTAATTGGCACTAGCATCCACAGATGAGGGATACCATTCGTTGTTTGTTTTTCTGGGACTGTGTTACTTCACTCAGCATGATGTCCTCTAGCTCCAGCCATTTTCCTGCAAAGCTCATGATGTTGTCTTTCTTTACTGCTGCATAGAACTCCATTGTGTAGATGTACCACATTTTCTCTATCCACTCATCAGTTGA
>VZQC01008327.1:4451827-4479824 GCA_009823505.1 Rhizomys pruinosus | reverse complement strand
CTTCAGCTGGTCTCAGGAGATCTCAGATCTCAAGACTCACACAACCCTACCTTTAATACCAGCTGGGAGGATAACTCCGCCCCCACAGCCACAAAAGCCAATTAAGCCAAAGACAACTGGATTAACGGATTAACTAGGTTAAGTCAATCAACAATCAGCCTTGCTGAAGCAGCCAGTTCCTACCTACCTTCCTGTGCTTCAGCTGGTCTCAGGAGACCTCCCATTTTCTTGATAGTGTCCTTTGACACATGACATTTTCAATTTTGATGAATTTCAAATTACCTAATATTTTTATTTTTGTATGTCATTTCTTTTAGAACCTTATCTAAACAACTATTGCCTAATCCAAGATCATGAAGATTTTCATTGATGTTTCCTTAGAAGGGTTTTATAATTTTAGTGTTTATATTTAGTCTTTGATATGCATAAATTAATTTTGTACATGATATGAGGGTGGGGGTCCAGATTTAGTCTTGATATTATTTATTAAGAGTTATTCTTTTCTTGCTGAATGGCCTTGGCAAGCCTGTTGAAAATCAATAACCATAAATCAGTATTTTGGTTTTGTTTGTGCTGGAGACTAAACTCAGGGTCTTGTACATGCTAAGTACATACTCTACTGCTGAGCTATAACCCTAGTCTCCTTGTACATCTAAGTACATACTCTACTGCTGAGCTATAACCCCAGTCTTCTTGTACATGCTAAGTACATATTCTACTGCTGAGCTATAACCCTAGTCTCCTTGTACATGCCAAGTACATATTCTACTGCTGAGCTATAACTCTAGTCTCTACAATGCTCTTTTAAACACATAGTGACAAGTAGCACTTCAGTGCCAGCAGCCAAAGTCTATTATTTTAAGATACTGAATAAATTTATAAGTAATTTATCAGGCTTAACAAAAAATAATTCCAAGGTTTTAATTCTAAGGATCATAGTGCCATTACTTTCTGAAGAATGAAAGGGATAGTAATTCTTTAGTTGTTCCACTTAAAAGATTAGTTCCTACGGATACCTCTGACAGATGAAAAAAGATCGTGTTAGGAAAATTAATGTGGCTGCGGTTTCTGTTTACCAGTAGATAGATAGTAAAGAAATGCAAGGAATTAGCATTAATATAAAGTGTGATTGAGTATTTTATATAAGTACTTTTTCATTCAAAAAATATTTAAGGATATGCACCCGGCATGGTGGTGCACGTCTTTAATCCCAGCACTTGGGAGGCAGAGGTAGGAGGATCTCTTTGAGTTCAAGGCCAGCCTGGTCTACAGAGTAAGCTCCAGGCCAGCTGGGACTAGAAGCAGACCCTGTCTCAAAAACAACAACAACAACAACAACAACAACAACAAAAACTTAAGGACAGTCCTGTCTTGGAGGCTTTCCCACTCTCAGACATTCTTTTTCCTTAATCTATGCTTGCTCTGCTCAGGAAAAGTATTTAAGAGCATTTGCAAATAATGAATACAAGATTAAAAGTAAGGAGGAAAAGAAAAGTATAGGTAGTCACAGGGACTATAATATGTTAGTGCAGAAATCTGAAATCTGAAGTGATTTTACTTTAAAAAATTGTATATGTCATGGCAATCTGTCAGTGTAAACCATACCTGCATTAAGAGAAGCTGCTAGGTAAATTGCAATGCATGGGTACTTTTCCTGAAATAATAATGATGGTAAGGAAGTAAAGTCTTGGTTGATACAAGTAAGTAAATGATACATTTAATTCAATCAAGAGGGAAATATTATGTTACATTAGTGACAGTGACCAGAGGAAACAGAAAGTCTCTGGAAGCAGTTACATGTCATTTACATTTCAGTATGCTTTTTGAAAAAATTTGTCATTCTCCACAAAAGTACTTTATATTTCTAGTAAACATGTTCAAATCCAAGTCTCATGGTCAATCTCTTCCTAGGTTCCTAGTACTTCTATTTGCTGGTGGCAATGAGGTGTCTATGTTCTGGTCATTGACAAATGATATTAAAAATAAGCTCTTTCACTTTTTTTCAGTTTCCAAATGGATGAAATGCTGTGGTAATAAGGCTCCTAGAATACTATGGAGAGGGCAGGACTTCAGAAAAGGAGAAACAAGAACAAAGAAACTCAGGTCCCTGACATTATTGAGCTGGCGGAACAGTTCTGGACATCTCATACTTGAACTGTTTTATGCAAAATAAACCATTTGTCTTGGTTAACCACAGTTTTGTGGGTTTTTAAAAGAGAACAGCTATATCCTGATTAGTATGATTTTCAAAACAGGTTTAGTACTGTACACATAGTATATGTTTTTCTTCCCAAGAAAGAGATAAATAGTCAATGTATTTACCTTTTTCTCTTACTAAACCTTATAACTGAGTGAAGCAGACACATATTATAATTAGCCATTCTAGGAGGTCAATTACAATTTTTTTATGCAAAAAAGGGTATGAACATATTTTGATATGGATTTTTTTGTAAGACCTCATCTAAATGGTTTGGTAGTTTCGTACATTTCAAATGCTAATCATACTTTTTTTTTTTTTTTTTTGGTGTTTTTGAGACAGGGTCTCCCCATAGCCCCAGCTGGCCTGGAACTTGCTTTTGTAGAATCATACCCTTTCTAAAAAGGAAGAAGGTAGGCCAGACAAGCAAACGAGACAATGTGGGGATACTCCACAGAAAGTACTGCCACACTTTGTGTGAAGATGAGTTCTCGGAAAAGAAACACAGAAAATGAAAGATGAGTAGATTCAAGAGACATTTCAAAGGTGATATTAACAGAATTTTGGGTGGTCCACTATACGAGTAATAGACAAGAAGGCAAAAGTCAAGTACTTGTGACTCTAAACCAATTAATCACAAAGGGCTGTAGAATCTGCATTTCATTTAAAAACATTTTATAAGGCAGATGTGGTGGTACATGCCTTTAATCCCAGCACTCAGGAGGCAGAGGCAGGTGGATCTCTGTGAATTCAAGGCCAGCCTGGTCTACAAATTGAGTTCAAGCCAGCTGGGACTGCAGGGAGACCTGGTCTCAAAAAGACCAAACAATTTTTTTATTTAATATTTTTATTTTACGTGTTTGAGTGTATTGTTTGCAATGTATATAAGTGCACCCATGTCATGGAATGCCCTCGGAGGCTGGAAGAGGGTGTCAGTCACTTCCTCTGGAACTGGATTTATGGATGGTTGTTAGCAGTCATGTGGGAGCTGGGAATTGAATCCAGGTCATCTGTGAGAACAGCCAGTGCTCTTAATCTCTGAGCCCCAGAATCTGCATCTTACTCAGCAAAGTGCCCAAGAGATTCTGTTGCACGTGGTTCCTCAGTAACTTTCCAGATATTATGAAAACAGTTGTCAAAGACACAGGGAAATAGGAAAAACATTTGTGGTGGGGCAGGGCAGGGAAGCTGAGAACAGAATTCAGTTTGGGGCAAGAATGCTAGAATAAGGGGGAAGAAAGAGCCAATTGAGTGATAATCTATAAGAAGAAAAGAAGGTTAAGTATGTTTCCCCTAATGGCTGTATTCCTTTTGTTTGTGTCCCCCGCCCCCTCCCCCAGGGTCTCACTCTGTAGCCCTAGCTGACCTAGTACTCATTTGTAACTCAGGCTAGCCTTGAATTAGAAGCAATCCTTCTGCCTCAGGCTCCTTTGTACAGGACTGCAGGTGTGTACCACCCTATCTGACACTGTTTATATTCTTCATGTCTATTTTGAATATCCTGACACTAGTATGCCTTTGAATAGTTATCCAGGACAAAATATTTTCACTGAGAAAATGCAGGAAAAATGTGTGTTTTAAAAGGAAACAGCAAAGAGAGATAAGCAATACTCATTATTACTTCACTAAGTATTACCAGCTTTTATACTTTATTCTCCATAGAAAATCAAAAAAGAGAATAGGTCTACTTGTTATTTATCTAGAATATGCTAGAAGGAAGTGTATATTCTAGGTAATGCATAAAATGTAGCATTTTAACATAAGTCTATGATCTTCTAAAAAAAGATTACTAACTAAATAGGTAGTAATACTGGTCTGTTAACCTTTACACATAGTTAAGTAATAAGAAAATAAGTCTCTGGCAGAGTGTTTGACTGTATTTTACTTTTTATTTGTGTGTGTGTGGCATATATGTAAGTGGTGCATCTGAAAGTAACATGTGCACTGACCAGAGGGAAGTATCAGATAGACACTTCATAAGGCTTGGGTGCTCTCAGTCTTATTCCTTGGGGAAAGGGTCTCTCACTGAACCTGGGGTTCACCGTTTTGGCTAGATGGCTATCTCATTAACTCTAGCAATCCTCCTGTAGAATTGTTGCGTGAGTGTTGGACATCTAATTCAGGTCCTCATGTTTGTGCACAGCAGCACTCTTCTACTCACTAAATCATCTTTGAAAGTTTTTTTTTCTTTTCTTTTTGAGACAGGGTCTCCCTGTAGCCCCAGCTGTCCTGGAACTTGCTATATAGACCAGGCTGGCCTCAAACTCACAGAGATCAGCTTGCCTCTGTCTCCGGAGTTCAGGGATCAAAGGCATGGGGCACCACACCCAGAGGAAGCATTTTTTTTTAACTCTCTTTTCTAGTGTACTAAAATTTTTGATAATAAAGTACTATTACTATTTTTTTCAAAAGTGTAGTATCTAAAGATCTTAACATAAAAAATTTGAAAAATAATTTTCAGTAATCTTTTATAAAAGTGCCCTCAAAAAGCCAGGTCTACAGAGTGAGTTCCAGGCCAGCTGGGGCTATAGAGAGACCCTGTCTCAAAAACAAAACAAAAAGTCCCCTCAAACATTAGAGAATAATATAAGAAATATCATAGGTTGCACAAGATTCATAAAGGGCAACTTTGTTTTTGAACTAGCACTTAAAATCTTATGAGTTAGCCTATTAGCTTCCTGAGTCACTTACTGTAGAACAAAAGGAAGGGAGAATATGAAGAGAGTGAAATTTCAGGAATAAAGGAGAGTGAAATTTCAGGAAGCAGAATATCTTTTTCACAGAAGGCCTGTTTTCCCTTTAAATCACAAGTTTAAAACTGCTGAGCAGCATTTAGCCTTGAGAACATTATGCCAATAAACAGGAAGAGGCAAAGACCTCATGATTATAAAGCTGTACTCTGCACACTCTTAACCACTGGCACAGCTCTTCATACCTCTGCTTTTTAATTTCCCTGAGGACACCTAGAGGCTGTTGGGCAAATGGTTGCAAGTCACAACTTGTTTTATTAGAAGTAATTGTGAGAACTCCAATGAGAAAATAAATAAGGTTTGAGAGATCTCCAGATTTCTATATCCAGGCATTCCCAAGATGCTTAGGGTGTGACTTAAATGTATAAAGTAAGTTTAAAACTAGATTCAATATTTTTGTACTGTGTTAACCTCCTCTCAGTACAACTGCTGAATATTCCTGGTAAGTCCCCCAAATCCTTGGATAGTCTGACAATCTTTCAGATCTCCATCTGTGCTACAATAACCCAACTTTCTACACTTTCTTAGGACCACACAAGTTTTTCTTAAATATGACAATTCATATCTAATTAATTTTAACACTTTCTGCAACATCCTACTGGTAGTAGGAAAGCAAGAGCTGGTTAAAATTTTTTTTAATCTTTTTTATTTTTATTTTATTTTATTTTTTATGTGTATGAACGTTCTGTCTGCATGGAGGTTGGTGCACCCGTGTCATGCAATGCCGCGGAGGTCAGAAGAGGGCATCAGGTTCCCCTGGAACTGGAGTTAAAAACGGTTCTTAGCAGCCATGGGGTGCTGGGAATCGAACCCGGGTCCTCTGCAAGAGCAGTCAGCGCTCTTAACTGCTGAGCCATCTCTCCAGTCCCTGGTTAAAATTTTTTATATTTTCTGAAAAAAGTTAAATACTATTAAATAATGATTACAGACAAGGTTAGTTTACATTTTGTATAAAATTTGTTAATTTCTCTAAGACAGCTTGTTGTTTCTTGTATCTATCCACAGACCTTTCCATAGACCTCATTAATCTGCCCAGTTTAAAATGTTTGGGACAGCGTCATGATACCGAATATTTCTTGTTAAAACATTACAGTTATTTAGAAAAAAAAAGGATCAGCAAATCCTAGACTTCTAAATGTGTAAGAGAAAAATGTGATACATTTTAAATCACTGTCATAAAGGGTCATATCTGGAATAGCACTATAAAACACCATATAAATATACATCAGTGGAGGAAAATCAGTATTTATAAAATGCCCCTCTGTTACCACAACCTGCTTTTTGAACTGCTCTTGAAGAATACAGAAAGAAAAATATCAACAACAAACAATAAAAGTAACAACAAAAGCCAAGTATACTGTTACTTTTTGGTGATGACTCAGAACAACAACACTGATCCTGGTTCTATGAAATTTGCTTAACTCGTCAGAGTATAAGAAAATATTTTCATTTTATAAATGGCATCCTTGTGCAGAAATCTGAGTATGTCAGTCTTTCTTCAACCAAACAACAGTGATTCTTTAGACTTGATGTTTCCCTTATCAATACTTAATCATCCCAAATCCACTTAAAATTCAAACTATCTATAGACATAGATCTCAATGGCAAGCCTTCAAGATCCTAAGAGATACTATAGCCACAAAGTCCTTTGTTTGAACTGCATCCCAACAAGACTATAAAGTGTATAAGATAATTGTAGGTAGAGGCAGGCCACCTGTGGCTGCACTGTTTTAAACTGCCTGCTTGCTGTTTACACCTGACTCTGGCCCCTAAGCGAGAATGGCTTTTATCAACCCATGACCCAAACACATGATGGACCGACATGGGACAATAGGGAGTTCAGTCACAGGGGCAGTGAGGCAGAGGTCTAGGATTGGCTGAAAGAGATGACATCATTTTGTCTATATAAAAAATGGACTGTTGTAGGGCGTGGTGGTGCACGCCTTTAATCCTAGCACTTGAAAGGCAGAGGCAGGTGGATCTTTTTGAGTTCAAGGCCAGCCTGGTCTACAGAGTGAGTTCCAGGACAGCTGGGGCTACAGCTGTCTAAAAGACCAAAAAGAAAAAGAACGGACTGTAAACAGTAAATGCATTTCCATGACTATCTGATGAGATTTCCGGTCCATTATTTTCCACAGGCTTATGCTTGAGTGTTGAGTTCTGGGAGGGGGGGGGGGGATTTGGACCACCAACCTGGGAAGAGAGTATCAAGTAGCTGGCTGGGTCTTGGGTGGGCAGAGGCTTGCAGGAAGCCACCAGTCTGTGAACAGATGGAATTTATGCGGCCACAGCCAGGCCAGACAGGGCTGTGGGGTAGAAGTCCTCACTGGCAGATCCTCCTCCCTCCCCTTCCCTTTAATCCTGCAAGCGCAGTTTGCCTCTCCAAGTGAAGGAGAGTGCAAACCACAGATAATAACATAAGAAATGTCACGGAGGGGAGCACAGAAAGATGGCTTAGTGGTTAAGAGCATTAACTGTTCTTACAGAAGACCCGGGTTCAGTTGCTAGCATTCACTAGCAAGTGGCTAACAACTGCCTGTAACTCCAATTCCAGAGAATCCAATGCCCTTTTCTGGCCTCTCCACCCATTATACACATGTGTGTAGGCAAAACATATAAAGTAAAAATGAATGAATGAATGAATGAATGAATGAATGAATAAATAAGATGTCACAGGGTACATAAGTCTCTTCCTATTCCATATGGGAGTCTCTAAGGACTGGGATGGAAACTGCCAGATGCTTTACATAAACTACCTGATTTTTAATCTTCCTGCAGTAGGAGCATACATTTTCTTCCACTGCAGATGAGGAAACTTGGTTTCAAAAGAGGAAGTAAACTGCCTATGGTCACAGCATAAGACACTGGAAAAACTGGATAAATCCAGGTCTCAGATGGAAAAGGAGCACGATCTTTACTTCTTTTGCTCCTAATTTATTTTACTTTTAATTCCATCAAAGCAAACCATATCCATACAAAGTCAAATAGTTATACAAGGTTAAAAAAAAAAAAAGTCCCTTGTTTCCCCACTTCACCTTGGCAACAACTCTTTTTGGTTGAGTCTTTAAAAAGAAAAAAAAAAAACTACCTCTTTATCTCTAAAAAATATGTAATACTGCCACAATGATTTTTCAGGTTTGTCTTTCCAGGCTGTAAAATAAGAATTTTGTCTTTAAATGGCCCCTCCTTCTTACTCCCCTCATTTTCCTAATATATACTATTTGTTGTTAGACATTTACTGTACTGCATACTATTCACTGCTAAGGTATATAATATTTTGTGATAGCTTTCATTTCCTGAAAAACTTTCTCCCAAAAGTTTTTTTTGCCTATTTTACCCACTATTATTTTATCGAAATTCCTCAGTACTATCAGATACAGATATTCGACCAATTTCACTTTCTTACAGCAACCTTTCCTGAATTTTCAACTTTATAGATTAGTTGTTCTGTGTGTCATGAAAAGTCCTAATCTTGTGACTTTAAACCTGAATTTGGGCATTTCCTTCACCTCTCTCTTTTCTTAGTAGATACCTTCATTTTCTTTATTCCAATTCTGTTTTTGCTTTACAGTTCCATCTATCTATCTATCTATCTATCTATCTATCTATCTATCTGTCTGTCTGTCTGTCTGTCTATCTATCTATCTATCTATCTATCTATCTATCTATCTATCTATCTATCATCTACCTACCTACCTAGCTTTTTGAAACAGGGTCTCACTATGTAGCCCTAGTTGGCCTGAAACTCAGTATTTAGATCAGGTTGGCCTTGATCTCAGAGTTTTGCCTGCATCTGCCTCCCAAATGGTGGGATTAAAGGTATGTACCACTATACCCAGGTTCATTTTTTATTTTTCTTTTTTCTTTTTCTAAAGGCTGTGCCCTAGGATAGAGTGGGAATTTTTAACCTAGGATGAAGAACAATATGTTTACATACAAGTTAATATTTAAAGTTTCTTTCTTTTTTCTTAATAATTAAAGTTTCTTAAGCACTCCTAAAATCATTCCAGCTAAATATAATTGATTCCGTTTACCACAGGCCTTATTATTTACAGAAAAGTTTTTGAATCAGATTGTCACATACATGTCATCATATTAAGAGATTTTTTTCTCATTCTTTTGCTTTTATATTATTCTAAAATATGCATACATAACCTCCACCCATATACCAAAAATTCCTAATTCTGAAAATAAATGGTAGCTTAATTCTAGAACCTGTTAAGGGACTCACAATATAAGAGCACAGTTGTTTTCAGATCACAAGGAATATAACATTAACGTTGCTCAGTTTACCTTACAACTAGGTACTTGGCGCTAGCATCCACAGATGAGGGATGCCATTCGTCGTTTGCTTTTCTGGGACTATGTTACTTCACTTAACATAATATCTTCTAGTTCCATCCATTTACCTGCAAAGTGTGTGATGTCATCTTTCTTTACCTCTGCATAGAACTCCATTGTGTAGATGTACCATATTTTCTCTATCTACTCGTCAGTTGAGGAACACTTGGGTTGGTTCCAGCTCTTTGCTGTTGTGAAGAGAGCTGCAATAAACATGGCTGTGCATGTATCTCTGCGGTAGGACGAGTCTTGTGGGCATTTTTTAATTTTTATCACATTTAATTTAGCATACATTTGTGCTCATCCCATGGCACACAAGTAATTGGTCCTCCGTGGAACACACAGGTCCTGGGAATCAAACTCATGTCCTCAGGCTTGGCACTTTTACCATCTGAGCCATCTTACTGGCCCAACAATTCCATTTAATGGATCAAATATTTAGCATCTTCCAGAGAAGTATTTGGGAAGAACAAAATTTTGAAATTCTGCATAGCTGAGAATACTGTTGATCTTAACTGATAATTTCGTCAGATTAAAGAGTTCTAGGTTGGAAGTATTTTTTTTTTCTTAGAATTTTAGAAGTTTTGCTATCTTATAGCTTCCATTTCTTTCAGTGAACTCCATAGCCATTTTGATAACTATTACTGTGCTTAATCTATTTTTCCCTCTTTGGGAAGTGACATTTTTTTCTTCCTCTTTATTGTCAATATTCTAAAACTTGCATCCACTCCAACTGGGACTTGATGAGTTCATTCAATCTAGAAACCTTATTTCAATTGCATTTCTTTCTGAGATTCTTACTATATGGATGATGAATTTTCTGAACTGATTCTCTAATTTTCCCTATTACTACATCTCTTGTTTTGTTTTGCTTTCCTCTAAGACAGGGTCTTGTTATTATAGCCTAGCTGGCCTTGAACTCTCAGACTTATTTGTGGTTCTCCCGTCTCAGCCTCCAATGCTCATAGCCCTTTGTTTTGTTTTGTTTTGTTTTGTTTTGTTTTTGAGACAGGGTCTCCCCTGTAGCCCTAGCTGGCCTAGAAATCATTATGAAAATGAGGCTGGCCTCAATCTCATAGACAGCCTCTGCCTCTGCCTCCTGAGTGCCGAGATTAAAGGCCATGTGCCACCACACTCTGCTATGCCTAGCCTTTTAAAATGAACTTTTACTATTTTCAGACACAGTAACTTAAGTCTGTTGTCTTTGGAGTCAATAATATGATGTCAAACCCTGAATAAAGAAAGTAAAAACCAAGAGCAAGTAGTGCTGCTTTCAGGGCTGCACTAGGACCTAGAGTATAGAGCTCAACAATGTTGTATCTCCAATGCCTCTGTTCAACCAGACCAACGGAAAAATCATAGACTTACTGGTAAGTTTTCTACCATATCCATCCCAAAGTAGTATGTAGTTCTTTAAAGGGTACTTTCCTGTGGGATGAGAAACAAGTGTGGGAGAGTTAGGAGATAGGAAAGGCCCTCAGCTGGGTTTACCCAACTGCTGAGCCTATTCTACTTCTGGGTAAATGTTCTGCTAGGGTTCACACTTGTGGTGAGAGGCCTAAAGCAGTTTCAGAGTGGGGAAGGGAAATCACCTCAAGAAACTGCAACCTCTTCTATCTTCTACTTTGCCATAGAACAGAAAGCCATTACCAGCCTTTCCCAAACCTTTGGGGGTATAAATAATGAGAATTCACATTCTATTTTAAAACATTGCTACCAGAGCAGAGGAAAAGTTGAATAAATAAAAATTTTATCTTATATATTTCTTAATTATATGTTCCTCTTTTCAAAACAGCATGAGAGGAGCAAAAAAAAATCCAGAAATATGTCAAAAATACTATATAACATAAAACTTTTTTCTGTCTTGTGTGGGTAAGGCAGATCTTTCCAAATACTCGTGTTTTCATTATTTGAAAGAAAATGGAAGAAAACTGTTGTCTCTAACATGTACAATCATTTGCCCCTTTCAGAACTATACAAGACAAGCAGCCAATTCCTTAAATGACATTTTTCATTTCTAGTCTTACTTTTCAAGATCTAAACTGTGGTTATGGACATACACAAGGCACACTGAACTAAACCATTTCTGTGTTCCAAGTAGGCAGCTGATCCAAGAAACTTTATAATACTTCCAGCAGTGTCAATTTGGCTTCTGTATTTTTCCTATACACTGGTTGACTAAATTTATCAGGACAAAGTAGGACATTTATATCAGCTGAACCCCAAAAATCCCTGAGTAACACTTTGCTAAATCTTTGAACTTGGGGAAAATTTCTCTTGTCTTCCAAGAGAAAAAATATTTTCTAAGACTACACCCTTGAGTTTCAGTTTTGCCCCGCTTCGTTGTTTCCTCCATAGTACAGGCATGGGTTGCTTAACCATGGGAATACATTCTGAAAAATATACTAGGTGACCTTGCTACCAGGCAAACAGTATGCAGTACCCTTAGACAATCCTAGATGGTATAGCCTATTATACACCCAGGCAGTATGGTATAGGTACCAGAGTACAGACCCCATGGGACACATAAGTATACTTTCTTTCTCTCAAGCACCTTACCAAATGCTAGGGGCTCAAGTGTACAATTAGAGAGCAGAACATCTGAAGAAAAAATGGGCATGTGATATTCTACCTCTGAGCCAAATATAAACATGGCATTGCTCAGTAAGTTGGGCTCAGGCACATGAGTGATTATTTTGTTTTTGTCTGAGAGGGATAAAGAAGACAGAGTCTGTTTGCCTGTGTGTGGGCCAGGCTCACCTTGAACTTGTAATTCTCCTGCCTCTACCTCCTGAGTGGTGTGATTACAAACATGTGCCACCATGACAAACTTTACAATAATCTTTAAGTTAGCCCCCTCCTTTCAGTAGGAGCCATGTTAGAATCTAGAGGAGAAGCAAGGACATGCAATTTTAAATGGCTCCTACTAATCTGTTCTCATAACTCAGGGAATTAGGACTATTCACAGGTGAGAAAAGCAGCAAAAAATGTTTGTATTTGGTATGGGCAGTATAGAGGACAAACAAGACTGTGTGTGGAGGAGCAGAGAACAAAGAAATAATTTGAAAATGCTGAGAAATGTCACTATCAAACAGAAAGCATGCTTTAGTGTGCAAATATATGAGGTCATGACATCATTGAAAATCCTATGTAGTAAATGGTTATGAAAAGTATTTGCTGTCTGTAATAAATCTTCTTCACACAATTGAAAGTAATAGGTCCAGAGCCAGGCGTGGTGACGCATGCCTTTAATCCTAGCACTTGGGAGGCAGAGGCAGGCGGATCTTTGTGAGTTCAAGACCAGGCCAGCCTGGTCTACAGAGTGAGTTCCAGGACAGCTGGGGCTACAGGGAGACCCTGTCTCAAAAAGACCAAAAAAAAAANAAAAAAAAAAAAAAAAAAAAGAATAGCCAGTGGTCTTAACTCCTGAGCCATCTCTCCAGCCCCAGCACCCAAACACTTTTCTTCAAAAAATAAGAAACAAAAACCCCCAAAGTCCCTTTGAAAATACTGTTATTGGTAGGGCTGGTGGAATAGGTTTATAATCTCCAGCTGGAGGGGAAGCTGAGGCAGGAAGAAGGTTAGAAGTTCAAGACCTGCCTGGCCTACAAAGTGAGATCAAGATCGGAACTTAAACAGAACTGCTTTACTGATCCTGGTCAAATCCTGCCACACAAGGAAAAATGCTGTAAAATGCATTGCTATTTTCCTCCTCTTCAATTCTGTTACAAAAGGGTAATACTACTAAAAAGACAAGTTCTATACCCTGAAAGAAACCATCCACTTCACTTTGTTGTCATTAGCTTCCCAGTTTTGCTGGGAAATTTTTTACTTTCATGGTAATTACCAAGCTGAGATTCTCCTGTAGCCAGATCTCACAGGGAGTTTCAAAGTAAGAGGATGAGAAAGTACGTATTTATTTATATAAAGCAAAAAGCACTAGGACACTTCAGGGTAAGTATGGTGTGTTGCGTATGTATGAAGCTGGGCTTTTAAGGATTAAAAGCCCACTTTTTTTTTTTTTACTAATAGTTTTTTGTTAATATGTAATGATGTTAACTAATCTTTTGTAGAATTATTAACTTAAAACTTGTTGTTTTATGTGTACATGATGTGTGTGTGTCTGTGGGGATGTACATGTACCATGGCGTGCATGTGGAAATCAGAGGACAACTTTGTGGAGTCAGTTCTCTCCTTCCACCTTTAAGTAGGTTTCTGGGATAAAATTTATGTCAGTAGTTAGGGTTGTACAGCAAGCACCTTTACCCACTGAGCCATCTCACTAGCCCTAGAATTCTTACCTTAAATTTTTAATTATATTTATTCTTATGTATGTGTATGGGGGACATGTGCAGCATATGTGTGGAGGTCAGAGGGTAACTTGGAGGAGTGTTTTTTCCTCTACTATATGGATTCCTGGGATCAAACTCGGGTCATTAGGCTTGGCAGCAAGCTCTTTACTCACTAAGCCATCTCACCAACCCTGAAATTATTAACTTTTAAAAATGATTATTCCAGGCATTGTTTGCTCACTTTCCAGAATGATGTTAGGGAGATAAATTACTTAGTAATATATACCCATGAACTATGTAGGATACATCATAACATTCATAAATACTAGTTTCACTAGGATGCAGGTATTATCTCAATGCTTATTTGGTTATTTTAAACTATTATTCATTTTTTTTTTAAATAGAAAAAAAATTATTGGGGTTGGCAAGGAGGCTCAGCAGGTAAAAGAGCTTTCTGCACAGGTCTGATGACCTGAGTTTGATTTCTGGAACCCACACAAAAAGCAGGAGCAGTAATGTGCACCTGTAATCCTAGCCTTCCTATGGCGAAATAGGAGGCAGAGACAGGAGAATAGACCTGAAGCTGGTGGTGGCCTGGAGTACACAGCCTGGTAGAAACAAGAGACCTTGCTTCGACAAGGTGGAAGGTGAGTGTCCACATATGTGCTATGGAATGCATTTGTTAACACTCAGACATGTGTGCACAAATAATTATTATTGACAAATTTGAGGATTTGCCCTATAATGAAGACTTTTTTTTTTCTAACATACCCATATACAGAGGCAAAGGTAAATAAAAATTGCCTGTTGATACAAAACTTTACTATTCTCATGGTACACTAGCTGACTGGCCATTATGCTTTTTTTTTTCCTCTCTCCTCTCTCTCTCTCTCTCTCTCTCTCTCTCTCTCTCTCTCTCTCTCTCTGTCTCCCTCCCTCCCTCCCTCCCTCTCTCCCTCCCTCTCTCCCTCCCTCCCTCACCGACACTTTAAAGGCTTAAATATTACTAGGTAATTTTGGCTCATTTGTGTCCAGCATGTCAAGTTTGAGTTTTTTATATCCTTTAGGACACACACACACACACACACACACACACACTGTGGCTTCCATTTCTCCTCTGCTTATTGTAGTGATTTTGAATCATGAGTAAAGGGAAAGAAGAGGCTATTACCCAGAATAGGTACCAATGGTGTCTTTCAGAACCAAGATTATGAACTATCTTCAGGAAAGGATAGTGGGTGCAGCATCTGACAGATGTTCAAATAAGGTGAGAGGGATCAGAATAAGCAAGAGTATCTCCTCCTGTCATGTTTTTAAATTTTTTTCTTTCTTTCTTTTTTTTTTTTGAGACCAAAAATCTCCCTTTAGTCCCAGCTATCTTGGAGCTGGCTCTGTAGACCAGGCTGGCCTCAAACTCACAGAGATCTGCCTGCCTCTGCCTCCCAAGTGCTAGGTTTTTAAAACTGTGGTAGAATACACATAGCATCAAATCTACTACTATAACCTTTCCCCACTCAAAAAATTTGAGATAGGGTCTCATGTAGCCCAAGCTGGCGTCAAACTCCTCACTGTGTATCCGAGGAAACACCTGATCTTCTTTCCTCTACCTTCTAAATGCTGGGATTACAAACATGTGTCATCACACCCAGTTTAGTTGGTAGAAGGGATAGAATCTAAAGCTTCATGCATGCTAGGCAAGCACTTACCAACTTACAACTTCAGCAGGTAACCATTTTTTTGGGGGGGGGGTATTTTTGAGACAGGGTCTCCCTTTGGTTCCAGCTGGCCTAGAGTTCGCTCTATAAGCCAGGCTGGCCTTGAACTCACAGAGATCCACCTGCTTCTGACTCCCAAGTACTGGTCTACATAAGCAAATTCCAGGAGACCCTGTCTTAAAAAGACCAAAAAGAAAAGAAACAAGGTAAAGATAGCCAGAATCAATATTATCCATTTTTGGGGTGTTTTTTTTTTTCTCTTGTTTTTTGTCTTTTTGAGACAGAGCGTCCCTATGATAGCCCAACTGGCCTGGAACTTGACGTGCCTGCCTCTGCCTTCCAAGTGCACTATTAACTATTTATTTAGGGAGGCTAGTGATTCATTAGAAAGAAGTATGAGCCGGGCGTGGTGTTGCACGCCTTTAATCCTAGCACTTGGGAGGCAGAGGCAGGCGGATCTTTGTGAGTTCAAGGCCAGCCTGGTCTACAGAGCAAATTCCAGGACAGCTGGGGCTACAGGGAGACCCTGTCTCGAAAAGACCAAAAAAAAGAAAGAAGTATGAAGAAAAGATAAGATTACATTTAAATGGTAGTTTTCCTAAAATATTTATTTGGACTAGTAAAATTAGTTTTTAGCATAATAAATTAAAACAAAAAATTTTTAAACTAATAAATTTGGAAAGTTATACTCATCTATATGCCAGTCATAAGCTATCAGAGAATGTGATTAAAATAACAGGATATTAATTGACAGTTAACTTAAATTTTATTGGAAAAACTATGCAAATAGTATTCAAGGAAATTTTGATAAACAGAAAGGACACTATGAATTACTAACAACTGTTATAATTCAAACAGACTATATTAGTACAGGAAGCAACGAATAAAGACAGATGAGTCTAAAACAAGGGACATGAATGAACACAATGAGAATTTACATGTCAAGAAGGTATTTACAGTCAGTTGGAAGAAAACGGATTTAAAAAACTTTGCACATTTTAATTTATTTTGTGTGTTTGTGCATGTGTGGACAGAGGACAAACTGGTTCTTGCTTTTTACTAGATGGGTCCAGTAGACTAAACAGTTCATCAGGCTTCATGGCAGGCACCTTTATCTGCCTGTACTCACTGAACCACCTCACCTACTGAAGAACTGATTGTAAAAATTATTTGGGGGTAGGTGGGTGGGCACGGTGGTACAGCTCTTTAATCCCAGAACATACAAGGTAGAAGCTGGTGAATCTATGAGATCGAGGCCAGCCTGGTCTATGAAGTCAGTTTCAGGCCACCTGAGTCTACAGAGAAACTGTCTCAAAAGAACAACAACAACAACAAATCAGAAAAGATTTTGGGGGAAAAAATGGCCTATCCACTCATGGGAAAATAAAATTTTTAGGCAATGTATAAAAAGAGTTTTACAGGGGCTGGAGAGATGGCTCAGCAGTTAAGAGTTCCAACTGCTCTTTCGTGTAGGACTAGGGTTTGATTCCCAGCACCCACATGGCATGGCGTCTAAGAACCATTTTTAAGCTGGGCGTGGTGGTGCATACCTTTAATTCCAGCACTCAGGAGGAAAAGGCAGGTGAGGATCTCTGTGAGTTCAAGGCCAGCCTGGTCTTCATACAAAGTGAGTTCCAGGCCAGACAAGGAGACCCTGTCTCAAAAAAAAAAAGTTTTGGATATTTAAAAGAGCAAAGCATAAAAACAGACAACATATGAAAAGTTTTTAACAATGAGAAAGACAACAATAATCTTATATACAAGATTTGGCACTTGAAGCCAAATGACAGGCAGCTCTTTAAAAATTTGACATATTCAGGACTGGGGAGATGGCTCAGTGGTTAAGAGGGCTGGCTGCTCTTGCAGAGGACCCAGGTTTGATTCCCAGCACCCACATGCCTGTTAACTCCAGTTCCCGGGGATCCCACGCCCTCTTCTGGCCTCCTCGGACATTGCACCACACGGGTGCACTTACATACATGCAGGCAATAACACACTCATACTTATAAAATAAAAATGCAAAAATTTAAAAAAATTGACATATTCCACAAAAAACACATTTTTGTCTTAATAAAAAAATAAAAATACTTGTGAAAATGGAGAGGGCATATTAAGCGTTAGTACATCTAGACAAAATATTATGTTAGCATTATAAGAAGCACACCTACGAATTTTACCTACTTTTAAAAAAATCTAAAATAACAGATCATAGAACAGTATGCATAATCTCATTTTCAAAAAAATAAAAAGCAAAAATAATATGATTACGGTTCTTTAAGAGATGTGGAAGACTTTGGATTACACACGGCTGGAAATGAGTTTCTACTGTATCATTTGAGGGTTCACGGCCCCTCCTGAGGAGGACAGAAGGTAGAGCTTGCATTTCTGCTAAATGTGTATTCCAACTCCCAAAAGGCAGGTCTTTATTTGTCCTTCAACTTCGAATCACTTCACTTCTTTACTATCCTTTCTTCCTTTCTCAACAGTCTAAAGCACTGTGGGAGGAGGGACGCCCCGGCAGGCAGGCTACACACAGTGCCAGCACAAGTCGTCAGCCTCTTCCCCTTCTGCATCTCTTGCCAATTACAGATTTGGGCATGTGCAAGTCGCAGTCAGTCTACACCCGGGTGCAGACTCTACCTACTGCAGGGGTGGCCGGTGAAGGCGGGAGGCTACTTCGGCTCTTCCCGCCTCGGACACCCCCCAACCCCCACCCCGTCCACTGGCCGACCCTTTGGGAAGTTACCCAACTCCTCAGAGACAAGACTATGATGACACTCCCACAGGCAGGCCGAGAGCGCGCTTGTGCAAACGCCCTGGGATAAACAGAAAACGCCTGTTACGAGCGCACTCCGGTCAGGCGTTCGCCGGGCTCCAGAGGGAAGTCTGGATTCTGGGGTCCCTGGCACCGCGACCTCAGACCCCGGAGTCAACGCGGGAAGCGACAGTCGCTGCGCCGTCGAGAAGACGCCGAGGCCCCGGGCCTGGAAATCCCCCCTGGTCGGCTCCGGGACAGCCACCCGCGCGTTCGCCCGCCGGGTCCCGCCACTCGCCGCCACCTCGCCGCGCGCCAAGCTCCTCGGCGTCGCCGCGCGTCCCGCCTGCTCACACACCCCAGGTCGGCCTCGACCGCCCGACACACACTCTTTCACGAACTTTTCACTCACAGTTGAGGGTTTCCGCCGCGCTCTCTCACGCCACAGGTCGCCGGCGCCTGGCCGAGGGCAACCGGAAGTCGCTTTCCGTTCCAGTTCAGAGGGCAGCGCTTGCGCGCGGAGCCATTATCGCTTCGCCTTCCAGAAGCAAAGCCAGGCCCTGGCTCTCCCTAAAACCACGCCCACGAAACCACGCTCACCCAGCCTCACCCAGCCTCACCCAGCCTCACCCAGCCTCACCCAGCCCCACCCAACCGCACCCCACAGGAAAAACATCTGCCAGCAAAGGAACCCTATGTCAGATGCAAAGGTCGTCGTCTGAAGTGTCTTGGCTAGAATTTTAGCCAAGCAACAAATAACCAGGTCTAAAATCACCCTATATGTAGGTTACACTCGAGATGTAGTTCCAAGAGCAGAAAGGGCTTACAGATAGGTAGGGGAAAGACCTTTCTGGTTTTATCGACAGATCTTTATTTCAATATAATTAAGTGAGTTAAAGTCCACAGTGTGAGAAATACTACACATGTACATTAATGTGGTGTTTCTCCAACTAGTGAAAATTTTCAATAAACGTATTTGCTAAAATTCAATTGTTGGTAAGTGGAAGTAGAAACTTACTTGAAAATCCTCCATGAATTAAGACTTTTACCATTTCCAAACATGTTCGAAGGTCATTTAATATAGAAGTTTCAGACAGACAGAGTGAGAAAGAGGATCAAGTCCTGTTAGAAAAAAAGGACCAGGTTCTGGTTGCCCCAGTTTATCTCTATAATTAGATGTTTATATGTGAAACTTTCAGGTCAGTAAGTCCAAGGATTCAAAATCTGTCATTTATCTGGTTAGCTTGAATATTGGGGTGACTTTTAAAAGTCAAAGTCGAAATACAGTTGTTGTTGTTTTTTTAATTAAACTCACGGCAGCTGTAGTTGTCTGCACAATACCTGTACAAGATCAAACTGGTCACTCCTAGCTGAGGAGCTATTGACAGTTAATGGCCTCTGGGGAACTGAGGGTCGGTTTCCTTTAAAGGTGTAGCCCCTGGTACGAACTTGACTCTCCAGGGGATGGCCCAACACCCGTGAGTATTTATACAGCAAAACAAATTGGACTCTGAGGATTATTAAAACAGAAAAAGACACAAAGTTAGGAGTGAGTGGGGAGATGGGGTGGATCTGAGGGGAGATGGGGGAAGAGGCCAGGGTGAATATGATTAAAATGCATGATGACTTTTATCAGAATTGACATTGGTTCTGAGACAAGGACTCCCTGTAGCTCCAGCTGGCCCGGAACTCACTACGTAGACCAGGCTGGCCTTCTCACACAGATCCACCTACTTGGGCTTCTACCTCTGCCTCTACTTCCTGACTTCAGGGACTAAGAACATGAGCCATCAAACAAACCCTGGTTGACATACAGTATTTTCAGTGAAGATTAAAAGTTTAGTGGACATCTTAAGAAGAATGAAACTAGATCCTTATCTCTAACTCTTCACAAAAATTAATTCCAAATGGATCAAAGACCTGAAACTTAAACTTTTAGAGTTAAAAGTAAGAGAAATGCTTCAAGATAAGCATAGTCAAAGAAGGGCTTTCTCAAAAAAGACTTAAGTTGCTTGGGAAATAAGGCCACCAATTGAGAAATGAACCTCATGTTAATTAAGTGAAGAGAAAGCCTGCAAAAAGAGAGGATTAATATCTAGAGTATACACAGAAGTTAAAAAATTAAACAATGGGAGGGGCTGGAGAGATGGCCTAGCGGTTAAGAGAGCCGACCATTCTTGCAGAGGACCCAGGTTCGATCCCCAGCACCCACATGGCGTCTGAGAATCGTCTTTAACTTCAGTTCCAGAGGAATCCAACACCCTCTTCTGACCTCCGCAGCATTGCATGACACGGGTGCACCAACCTACACGCAGACAGTACGCTAATACGCATAAAAAAAAAAAAATCAAACAATGGGGAAAAAATCCAGTCAATAAATGGACTAATAGAATGCACAGTACTCAAAAGATGAAGAACAAATGGCCAATATGAAACATTTTTTCATATATTTATTGGCCACTTCTCTCAGTTGTTGGAGAAATACAAATTATTATTGATTGAGATCCCATCTTACCCCAGTAAGAATGGCAGTCATTAAGACAGCATATAATAACAAATGCCAGCAAGAATGCACAGAAGGGAGCCATTATACATTGATGGTAGGAATGCAAATTAGTCCAGTCACGACA
This sequence comes from Rhizomys pruinosus, assembly GCA_009823505.1. NCBI lineage: Eukaryota > Metazoa > Chordata > Mammalia > Rodentia > Spalacidae > Rhizomys > Rhizomys pruinosus. Next base: position 4,459,144 of record VZQC01008327.1, on the reverse strand, counting down.
GAAGTCAATATTGAGTTTCCTCAGAAAACTGAAAATACATACACTAACTGACCAGGCTATACCACTTCTGGGTATTTCTTGAGGAACTCCTCAGGTAGGATATGATATTACACAGATGTTTGCATACCAATGTTTATTGCAGCACTATTCACAATAGCTAAGTTATAGAACCAGCCTAGGTGTCCAGCAACAGAAAAATGGCTGAAGAAGATGTGGTACATATATACAATGGAATTTTTTTCTGCCCTAAAGAGGAATTCAGTTATATCATTTGCATGAAAATGGATACAAATGAAAATAATTAGAAAGACAAATACTGTCTGCTTTCTCTCATTTGTAGTTCCCAGATTTTATATAGCTACATCAATCATGTATGTATATATGACACAAAAGTAGAACTGAAACTGTCTAGGGGAACAAAGGGGACTAAAGGGGAGAGAGAGGATCAAGAAAAGGGAGGGAAGAAGAAAGTGGGGGAAATCTGCTTGAGGTACAATATATACTTTATGAAAAATAGGGAAAACATATTGAACTAATACCGGTCGAGTGATTTTTTTTGTGTATTATGTATATGCATGTGTACATTTGTTTGTACGTGCATGTATGTGCATGTGTGCATGTGCGTGCGCTCATTGGAGGTCAGCTTGTACATTGTTTCTCAGAAATGACCATCCATAGTGCTTTTTGAGACACAGCCTCTCATTGGGACTTGCAGCTCACTGGTTAAGATATGCTGCCTAGCTCTGAGTCCCAAGGATCTCCCTATTTCCATCTCTCCAGTGCTAGCATTATAAGCACACCATCATGCCTGGATTTTGATGTTGGTTCTGGAGATCAGACTTGGGTATTTGTGCTTGTGTGTCAAGCTTTTTATTGATTGATCTGTCTCCCTAGCCTTAATACTGATAGAAGCAATAACATATTTACGACTTCATGTTTTTACAAAAAGAATAGAATTTAGATACTTGAGGAATAATCTTTTAAAATGATAGAACAATTTCCCTTGTCATGTTAGTGTATACCTATGGTCAGTAAGCAGCGATGTGGCATTGGTGGTGGGGACAATGAGGAAAATGGGGGAACTGTAGACTCTAAAAATGCCTTGGGGCTAGTTTTGTCGGCTTGACACAACCTAGAATTACCTTGGAAAAGAGTCTCAATGAGAGACCAGGCAGGCCTGTGCAGAAGTCGTGGATTATTTTGATTACAGTAATCAGGGTGGGAAGACCCACTCACCTTGGTGGCACATTCCCTTGGCATGGAATCCAGAACTGTGTAAGAGTAAAGAAAGTGAGTGGAGCACACATATGCATGCATCCATTCTTTCTCTGCTCTGGACTGTGGAAGTGACTAGGTGCATCAGGTCCTTGATTGTTTGTAATGACAGGAGCAAAACAAAGAACAAAAAACAAAAAACAAAATACCCTCTTTCCTAAATTGCTTTTGCTAGAGTATTTATATCATAGCAACAGGAAAGGACACTAGAAAAAGACTTATATTTGAAACTGATTAATATTGAGAGTTCTCAATATATATCTAGGAACAATGAACCTTTCTATTATAAATACTGTAATTTGGAATGTTAGGTATTATCTCCAATGGATCCTTGATGTGAATTATCACTATTAACAGAATATGGTTGACTTTTGATTTACTATCAGATCTGGAATGGCTGTTTGTTTCTTATATTCTCTAACGAAAATGCTTTTGAAAAGTCAGAAAACTATGAATACTTCTATCACAGGAAGCAGAAGATAAGTCTGATGGTTGACGGCACAACCTATGGTTGAGCAGACTGTGGTAATTTGCCAAGGCTTATTCTCTGGAGCTTGAGTTTTCCAAGAGAAATGCTCTTTTCTGTATTACACAAAGGCAAAATTAGAGTAGCTACAGCTCTGTTGACAAGAAGCTTCATGAAAGAATTTGATAGAATTTTATGCAATTCCCAATAATGGTAGAGCTGAACTGGATATATATTTTGTTGTTTGAAGGCAAACAAATCTGATGGCCTGAAGAATAGTGAGAAAGTTACCTGTCCTGTCGCAATTGTTCATGAAGTGGACAGTAACTTCATCACTATCTCTGACCTATAAGCAGTATTTTCACCCCGGTACCTATTAGTACCTTTTTTATTTGTTCTGAAGTTATGATTTGGAGAATAATAATACTAAAATTTGAGCAAACAGGTGTAGTGTTCTGTATTCAAGTATGTGAAACCAGGGGCTGGAGAGATGGCCAAGAGGTTAAGAGCACCGACTGCTCTTGCAGAGGACCCAGGTTCGATCCCCAGCACCCACATGGTGGCCGAGAACCATCTTTAACTCCAGTTCCAGGGGAATCCAACACACTCTTCTGACCTCCGTGGCATTGCACGACACGGGTGCACAAACCTGCATGCGGACAGTACATTCATACACATACGAAAATAAATAAATAAATTTAAAATATTAAAAAAAGAATGTGAAACCAGTAACAAGAGGCATTGAACACAGAGCTGAAAGTTTGATGCTTTACCAGGGCCTTATAATTATGTACATAAATATATTTCTACTAAGGAAAGACGAATAATAGTTTCTGATTAGGAATTCTCTTCATAGCGAAAAGTAGGGAGAGTGTATGGGATCTCACATCAGCTCAACACCCACAGTGCCAAAACTGATAAATACCAAAAAATTTCAAGCCAAAATGTACATGTCTATTTCAAGATTTATGCTGAGGAAATAGTAAAAATCAGACAGAAGATGAGAATAACTAAGGAGAATCCATATGTCCAATTAGGAAGAGCTATACCAGGCTTGGAATGAGTTAAATCCAAGACAAAACATTCACTTGAATAGACTATGTCGCATAAAGAAAACATGAAACAGTAAACACTTTGGAAAATGATTTACAGGAATGATACTAGTGAGAATTCTTTTCCAATATTTCTTTCATACGTACACCCGATGTCCTTACTGTCATACTGGGTTCCCATTGCCACTAATTTGAAATTATCATAATGACCACAGAACTATTCTCATGCTCTCTCTTGTTGATGTTTAATTTTATGTTGTTCCTAGATTTCATCACCTATAAGTAACCAATGTCTTCTCATCACCTTAGTATAAAATCCAACCTATAAGCCTGGACTGAGTCTCATTCCCAGATCTCAAGAGGTAAAGGCAGGAAGATCAGCAATTCAAAGTCATCTTTGTCTACATAGAGAGTTTGAGGACAGCCTGAGCTACAAGAGACCTTATCTCAAAAGGAAGGAAAAAAAAACACCTTATTTGGGGCAGGATATGTAACTCAGTTAGGGTGCTTGCCTCGCAGCATGAAGTCTTGTGTTTAATCCCAAGCACTGAATAAACCATGAGTGCACACCTGTAATCTCAGAACTCAGGAGGTAGAGAAAGAAAGATCAAAAGTTCAAGGCCATCTTCAGGTCAGCCTGGGCTATATGACACCCTTTATTTCAGCAAAAGAGAAAAAAAAGAGCCAAAGACAGAACCAGGAAAGGAGCCAGGTGTAATGCTATACACCTGTATCCCAGGTAGAGGCAGAGGTCAGCCTTGGCAACATAACAAGTTAGAGCCCAATCTAAAAAAAAAAAAAAAAAAAAGAACCAGAGAGAAATGACATACTACTATACTCAAACAATCCTCAATATCAATGGCAGTTTTGTTTTGAAAACTAAGGAGTCTGTGAGATGAAACATTGAATATGCCGGGGAAAAATGTGAACTAAGACACGGCAAAACTATCCTTAAAAATTAAGGCAAATTAAGACACTGCAACATGAAATAAAAGCTGAAGAAATATATTCTTCATAGACTTGCTCTAGACAATGATAGAGGAAAAGGGGAAAACAACATGCTTCACTTTTTCTAATTTCCTTTTATTTTGAGCCAGGTATGGTGGCACGTGCTTTTAATCCCAGGACTTGGGAGGCAGAGGCAGATGGATCTCTATGAGATCAAGTCCAGACTACTCTACATAGTGAGTTCCAGGCTAGCTGGAGTTACAGGGGACACTCTGTCTCAAAAAGACAAAAAACTTATTTTATGTGTATGAATGTATTGACTGCATGTGTGTAAGTACACCTATGTCACCCACAGCTGCCCCATGAGCAATGGGCACCGAACCAGGGTCTTTTGCAAGAGCAGCTTGTGCTCTTAGCTGCTGACCCATTTCTCCAGACCCTCTTTTTTTTTTTTTTTTTGGTCTTTTTGAGATAGTGTCTCCTGTAGCTCCAGCTGGCCTGGAACTCAGCAGTAATAGAGGAAGTAAGGAATGAAAAAATGGTATAGAAGAGCATGCGGATGGGCTGGAAAGATGGCCTAGCGGTTAAGAGTGCAGACTGCTCTTGCAGAGGACCCAGGTTCGATCCCCAGCACCCACATGGCAGCTGAGAACCATCTTTAACTCCAGTTCCAGGGGAATCCGACACCCTCTTCTGACCTCCACGGCATTGCACGACACGGGTGCACAAACCTACATGCAGACAGTACATTCTTACACATAAAAAATAAAGTTAAAAAAAAAAGAAGAGCATGTGGAGGCTTTGCTAGTTTCAGGGATAGTGTCTGGGACACTGAATTTGCAGGCATAACTCAGGCAGTCAGTCCATAGGAGCTTCTCTTGGAGAAAGCAAACTCCTAGAGTACTGATGTGATCAAGCTCACCAAGGATATACCAGGTCAGGCAGCTGAAAGCACAAGACTGCAGAAAGATGCTATCTTTCACTCAGGATAGTTTAAGAAAAGGGACAATAATAACAAAACATCTTCTGCAAACAAGAAGCTATTGAGAAGGATGCTGACAAGTCAAGGCTATAGGATGCGTTGAATCACCTGATTAAATAGGATTGCATAGAAGAACATAATAGCAGTTCTTTGGTGCTGAGGAGGAACTAGCTTATACAATTAGCTTATACAATTGTGCTGTGGGTTCGATTTTTCATTTTTATTCCCAAAATTAAGTTAGAAAATATTTTCATTAATGTAGAGTTTCTCCTTAAAAAAAAAAAAGGGCTAGTGGTTGAATTTTAGAAGTACTTCAAAACAGACTAACCTGCTGGGCATGGTGGTGCATGCCTTTAATCCCAGCACTCAGGAGGCAGAGGCAAGCAGATCTCTGTGAATTCAAGGCCAGCCTGGTCTACATAGTGAGTTCTAGGCCAGCTCAGGCTACAGGGAGACCCTGTCTCAAAAATATCAAAACAAAACAAAAACAAAAACAAAAAACCCAAACCCCAGACTAACCCATGTTTTATTAAAATTTTAAGTTGATCCATTTAATTTGTTATTAAAACAAAATTAAAATTTGTCTTGTTTTTTTCCCATAAACTTTTAATATTGAAAGCCACCTTGGCCAAATCAATCCTTAAGCAAATACTGAGTAATATTCTAAATTCAGAATTAGACTTTCTATTGTGGATGCACGGGAAAGATTACTATTTTATAGATTTTTTTCTTTTAATCATTCACTCAGGAAATATTTAAATTTCATGATGAGAATGTTGGTAAGTAGTCTGATGATTTTTCTATTCTAGTAACTCAGAGATGCTATTTTATTTGCTGTGGTTAATTCCTCAGTGAAAATTAGGCAAATGGCAGCGTATCTGAGCAGCTTTATCCTCTTGTTTGGGGCTACATTGCTAGCAGAAAACAGACTATCGAAAACTGTCTCTGATTATCACTCGTGTGTATTTGTGTGTGTGTGTGTGTGTGTGTGTGTGTGTGTGTAATAAATGATACCATAAAGGAGGAGGAGGAAGAAGAGGAGGAGGAGGAGGAGAAAAGAGCAGGAAGAGAAAGAGGGAGGAGGAGGGGGGGAGGAGGAGGAGGAGTTGGGAGATAGCTCAGGTGATTAGTGCTTTCCTAGCAAGCATAAGAGCCTGAGTGTTCACCAGAATCCATGTAAAAAAAATGCTGGTATGGCAGTAGGGTTTTTGTAATGCCATTGCTGGAGAGACAGGTGGAATACTGGTACTTTCAGGCAGCCAGGCAGCATAGCCTCCTTGGTGAACTCCAAGTAGGTGAAGAGACTGTTTCAAAAAACAAAGTGGGGAGATCTGAGACCAGCTGAAGCACAGGAAGGTAGGTAGGAGCTGGGTGCTTCAGCAAGGCTGATTGTTGATTGACTTAACCTAGTTAATCCGTTAATCCAGTTGTCTTTGGCTTAATTGGCTTCTGTGGCTGTGGGGACTGAGTTATCCTGCCAGCTGGTATAAAAGGTAGGATTGTCTGAGTCTTGAGATCTGAGATCTCCTGAGACCAGCTGAAGTGCAGGTACAGGGGCTCGGGCTAAAGAGCACCCCCACCAACCCCCAACCCCCAACCCCCCACCCCCAGCCCCGCACCCCCCACCAACTGGGATTACAAAGGCATCTGAAGGAGGCAAGCAAAGCAAGTCTTCAACACAATGAAGAGGCATTTAGGACTCACATTGGAATACAGGCAAGGAGAAGCCCATATGCCAGGAACACGAAGAAGAGACAATATGGGAAAGGGGTAGGATAATTCTGCACCAAGCTCTACCAACCCTATGGAAGATTCCTAGAGTGGGATCCCCCTGGGGATGGCCCAGGACACAGATATCAGAAACACAATTGAGAACATATTTAAAGAACTACGAGATTATAAAGAGCAAATCAAACAACTAAGAAAAGAAAATGAAGAACTCAAGAAAGACCTAGAGAGAGAGAATGACAAACTCCAGAAGGAAGTAGAAACACTGAAAAGATCCCATGCTGAAAAAGATAAGGAAACCAACAAGTGAAACAAAGAGCTACAGGAAAAGATTGAGAAGCTCCAAAAAGAAGTCGAAATACTAAAGAAATCAGAAGAGGAAATGAAAAAGGAAATCAAACACTCATCCGATCAAGAGGAAAGGAATGGAAAAAGCCTCAGAAGCAGAATGGAGGAAGCAGAACAAAGAATATCAGACCTGGAAGATAACACAGAACAGCTAAAAACCTCAAGAAAAGATTATGAAAAATTTAAAAATACATAAAAGTGGAACAACCAGGAACTGTGGGACACTATGAAAAGATCAAACTTCCACATCATAGGAATAGAGGAAGGAGAAGAATCCCAAAAGAATGGTATTGATCAGATATTCAACAGAATAATAGATGAAAACTTGCCCAAACTAAAAAAAGACAAACTAATACAAATACAAGAAGCACATAGATCTCCAAACAGACAAGGTCAGAAAAGAAATTCTCCATGCCACATCATAGTTAAAATGCTAGACACATAAAACAAAGACAAAATACTTAAAGCCACAAGAGAAAAACAACAAGTGACCTATAAGGGGAAACCTATCAGAATTA